>CAUYON010047854.1:0-23485 GCA_963573935.1 Arctocebus calabarensis
TTGCACATATTTCTAAGCACCATTTTCTACTCACATTTGTGGTATTATAAAAAATGACTTATTTTTGGGCTGGCAAAAGCTTTTTTTTTTTTTTTTTTTTTCAGTAACTGAATGCAAGGAAATAACAAAGTTCCCCCCAAATGATGAGGGCACGTCAAAAGGACATAGGTAGGAACCAGTTTGAAGGCCTAGCCATTGGGGAAATCTGCAACAATTTGAGCATTCGGGTCCCTTTCCCTGTGCTTTGCAGATGAATGTCTTCTCCTTCCCAGGTCTTCTGGTCTTCCTCTGTTTATACATATGTCCTAATCTCCTCTCACATTGGATTAATAGCCTCATTTAACCGTAATTACCTGTTTGAAGACTCTCCCCAAACACAGTCACATTCTGAGGGATGGAGGGTTAAGTCTTTAACATATAAATTGGGGGTGGGGGATATAATTCAGCCCATTACACTGGGTATTGCTAGAGAATTGATCTTGTTACCTAGATTAGAGCCTTTATCAGTAATAATGTCCATGCATTTTTACAAGAGACAAAGCTTATTCCATGATAAGAATTTCTAAAACTTTTCAAAGCTACGTGGACACTGTCAGTGCTGGAAAAGCAATTTCTCAGCTCTCCTATTCAGAGGCTGTTCAAGTCTACTTGTACCATGTCTTTGAGAAATTGGCATTGTTGTTAAACTCCAATTTTGTCTTCCATGGGTTCAAGATCTTGGGGATGCTGGGTGCTGTGGCTCATGCCTGTAGTCCCAGCTACTGGAGAGATGGAGTTGGGAGGATCGTTTGAGCCTGGGAGCTTGAATCTACAGTGAGTTAAGGTCAGGCCACTGCACTCCAGCTTGATTAACAAGTAGATGCCATCTTTAAAAAAAAAAAAGTTAAAGATACCATGGGGCTTGAGAATGTGACTAAGCTCTCAGTACTTACAGTAGATTTTAAAGGCCGCTATTGTCCAAGTCATGTATGTCCCACATTGATCACAATCTCATAGTCACAATTTCTAGACAAGCCAAGATGGCATTTGAGAACAATACTTAAAGACCTGCCTTCCCCCAAGTTCAAAGTATTATGACACTCAATTAGAAGGCTATGGGTGAAATGCTCCTATAATGCTAATGCAGTGGAGTTTACCTTGGCAATAGCTCTCAAAAGTTAAAAACTGTTGAATACATTTTGATCCTGAAATCCACTTTTGAGCACTTAACACACAGAAAAATGTATGTACGTCTACATTTTATACATATATATGATTTATACCCAGTGGATATAGAGTTCATTCATTGCAGTATTATTTATAAAATCAAAAGATTAAAAACAACATAAACATCAAACATAAGAGAGTGGTTACGTAATTTTAGTATATGCTCATGATAGGAAAATATGCAGCTGTTGAAAAAAATTATACTGCTATTTTTGGTAATGGCAAACAAGGTTGTTCATACCAATCCTCTCACTGAAAGTAATTTAAAATGCTGGCTTAAAACATAAAAAAATGTATATTCCTTAAGACAAAGAAGGTCTGACAAATGAAAAAGATATCTGAATAAAAGCAGGAATTCAGAGACATAAGTGAAGGCAGCATTCACTAATACCCTGAGATCATTTGTCAGATCCCACCAACTTTGAACTTGTATTTGTTG
Organism: Arctocebus calabarensis; assembly: GCA_963573935.1. Taxonomy (NCBI): domain Eukaryota; kingdom Metazoa; phylum Chordata; class Mammalia; order Primates; family Lorisidae; genus Arctocebus; species Arctocebus calabarensis. The sequence continues at coordinate 1,646 of CAUYON010047854.1, forward strand.
GGGTAAAAGGAAAAAAATTAAAGCCCATTTTAGGTGGGGAATATAATTTTAAAAAAGCTCACGATAAGAAGAGACCTGTAATAAAACAGTATCAGAAATGAAACTAACCCCAATCCTAACCCAGGGGAATGCAAAGGAAGTTGCTTTCATGCTGAACTGAGCAGGGGGAAAACTCTGTCCTGAGATTTCTTCTTTTAATGACAAAGTAGACCTAACATAGATTTTTACCTCAAATTTACATCATGTGGGTATCCAAAAGAACCTCTAGACACAAATTTAAAGTGATCCTAGACTAATAGTATAATTTTTATGTGACCAACAAAAACAAATCCTTTCTAGAGGAGGCACCTTTATCCTTGGCTTAAAAGAACCCCTACACATAATTTCTCAAAGGTAATGAGAAGCACTTAGTTGAAAATAAAAAAGCATCCTAAGAAATTAGGCATCATGAGTAAAAACAGCAGAAACAATAGAAAGTAGAAACAGACCCATAGCTTGGGCAGGGTGGCTCATGCCTGTAATCCTAGTACTATGGGAGGCCAAGAAGGGTGGATTGCTTGAGCTCAGGAGTTCAAGACCAGCCTGAGTAAGAAAAAAGACTTTGGTTTTACTAAAAATAAAAAAAAAAGTAGCTGGGCGTTGTGGCAGGTGCCTGTGGTCCCAGTTACTGAGGAGACAGAGGAAGGAGCATCATTTGAGTCCAGGAGTTTGAGGTTGCTGTAAGCTATGTTGTCTAAGACAACAGAGTGAAACTGTTTCAAAAAAAAAGAAAAGAGGCCAGGTGTGGTGGCTCACACCTGGAATCCTAGTACTCTGGGAGGCCCAGGTGGGTGGATTGCTTGAGTTCACAAGTTCGAGACCAGCCTGAACAAAAATCAAGACCCCGTATCTACTGAAAAGAGAAAAAAACTGAGGCAAGAGGATCACTTGAGCCCAAGAGTTGGAGGTGCTGTGAAGGTTGCTGTACATGGCGGTGAAGCAGGTTGGACTTTTGGGTATGATAGGCCCACACCTGCAGCATCTTCTCTCCATCTCATACAGCTTTCAGAGGACGATTGACAGGTGCTTAAATGTAGAATTAGTCATACCAAAACCAAAGGCAACAATCAGAAACTGAGATAATAGGGAACACTGAAGTTAGTTCGCGCACATGGGGGAAGAAGAGGGCCTAATATGCCAAAGGGAAAATATGACAAAGGGAATAAAAATGAAATGACCATCAGCACTTCTATGTAAAAGTGGTTGTGAATCTTGACAATGACTAAGTAAAACACTGCAATGTTTTGGAGTTAAGGCAGTGAAGAGGTCAGGTAGCTATGAAGGCTGGCGGCCATCTGGCTGGACCTCTAGAGGTGGCTGGGCCTTGGTGTGGTCACTATCTCTCAGTGGCATGTCCTCTCTTCTGCAGGTCTCCATTCCCAGTGGACTCAGAAGCAAATAGTCTTCTAGAGATCGGCTCACGGTTGCCCATTTATTAAAGCATAGGCTCTCAGTGATCAGACTGCCTGCATCCACCTGTAAGGTATCTGATGCCAGAATGGAGGTGAAATAAGAATATACATTGCTGGCTCGGCGCCTGTGGCTCAACGGGCTAAGGCACCAGCCACGTATACCTGAGCTGGCAGGTTCGAATCCAGCCCCGGCCCGCCAAACAACAATGACGGCTGCAACCAAAAAAATGGCCGGGAGTTGTGGCAGGCACCTGTAGTCCCAGCTACTTGGGAGGTGGAGGCAAGAGACTCGCTTGAGCCCAGGAATTGGAGGTTGCTGTGAGCTGTGATGCCAGAGCACTCTATCCGGGGTGACAGCTTGAGGCTCTGTCTCAAAAAAAAAAAGAATATACATTGCTATTTTCTTGTATATGGCTACAGAAACTCTGAGAGGATGTTTTGAAAGCTGACTAGCCAAAGGACAGTCATGGAAGAAGATTTTGGTATGTATCTATATTCACATACTCTGATAACATATACGTCATCTGAATTATCTATAAAATTTAATTGAAGCAATTGTTTCCCCTATTCTGAAAACTTTCCGACACATACACTGTTTAAGCAACTGGGGGCCTTGCAGGGGTGCATAGTGATGGAGCCTCTCCTCTGTTCCTGCAGTGTTGCCCCAAATCTAAACTATATATCCCTTCCTGCCTTAAATCCCACACAAGTGTCTCCTGGTGCACAGCTACATCACAACCTGACATCCTTCCTTTTGCCTCCTCTGGGCCTGCCAAGGAGGTGACCTCTCCTGCAGCAGTCATTAGCCTACAATCAAATTCCTGCAGGGATTAGCGATGACAGCCACTAAGCTCATGAGCAAACCAGCTCATCTCAGTTTACCCAAAATGTTCCTCAGTGTTAGCCCTGAAAGTCTCAGCTCCCACCCTCACTTCTACCAGCATAGCTGTTAGAGTCCTCTTAGAGTCCAAATAATTTCAAATTCATGAAAAATCAGACCTGGTTGAATAGAACCCAGAGAATAAAAAGAAGAATATCAAGCAATCCATATGCAACAAATATTATGGACTAGGCACTGTTGTAAACAAGTCTATTCATGTGAACTCATTCAACCTGTCACAGTAATGTTATTTTAACACCATTACATGAATGAGAGAAAACTGAAACTCAAGGAACTTTTGTGACTTGCCCAAGATGACAGAGTTCGTATGTAGTAGAACTGGGACTCAACACCTGATAGTCCTGCTTCAGAGAACACAAGCTGAACAACTTCCCAATACCGCCTTTTGCTTAAAGCAAAAATAATTTTTATTTTCCAAATATTGCACCTTCTTCTCCCATTTCTCTCTGTTATCCTTGGTACTTATACATTGGTTTCAATTCACTTACAAATCTCCCCTTACTTCTCTTCTACTGTTCATTCAACTTATTCATTCATTCATTCAATGAAAACTTTTGGCGTGCCTACTATGTACAAGGCCGCCCCCAGAACCTTGTGATCTAGAGTGAGTACCAGCCACATAAATGAACTCCAGCACAGTACAGAAAGTTCCCAAATTTTCTCCGTTCATGGTGTCTCGATAATACATCACAGTACCCACAGGCTGAAAGAAATGTCTAATGATTCTATATTAGTTTAGTTGCAAACAACTTAACAGTAGTAGTTTATGTGGTCTGTGAAAGATGGGTCTATATTTCCCTCACACATTTGAGAGAGTATACAGTGGGCATGGGAGGTAAGGGCTCAGCTCCTAAAGTAAATTACTTTGGTTCACATCTTGACCATTCCCTCATGAAATGAGGCCTCCCTGAGGCTTAGCTTTCCTCCCCAGTAATGAGAGTTATAAGAGTAGCAATCTCATAGGGCAAGCATTAATGAGTATATGTAAGGCCCCTGGAACAAGAGTCAGCATAGATAGCCATTAGAATGTAAGATCCGCAAGGGCAAGGATTGGCTTTGTTTTGTTTAGTGTTGTATCTTTACCATTTAGCACAGTATTACTCGCTGTTCTTTTATTTTCTGTTTCTCTCTTTTAAATAAACCACAAACTGGGCTGTCCTGAATCTAATGTAATTGACAGGGGGCAAACCTCACAAAAAAAAAAAAAAAAGAAAAGAAAAGAAAAATAGATTCCTACAATGGATAAAAAGTAGGAGCAAGGTCTGTATTCAGTCCCTAGATGGAAATCTCATCTTCACTACAGAAATGAGGGAGGCACGTAGTCCTTTGCACTGGTGTTCCTGGAACGTGGGGTATTTGCAAGTGAGTCTTTTTCTGGGCCTTTAGTTTTTTTTTTTTTGAGACAGAGCCTCAAGCTGTTACCCTGGATAGAGTACTGTGGCATCACAGCTCACAGCAACCTCCAATTCCTGGGCTCAAGCGAGTCTCTTGCCTCTGCCTCCCAAGTAGCTGGGACTATAGAATGCCCGGCCATTTTTTTTTTTGGTTGCAGCCATCATTGATGCTTGGCGGCCGGGGCTGGATTCGAACCTGCCAGCTTAGGTGTACGTGGCTGGCACCTTAGCCCGTTGAGCCACAGGCGCCAAGCTGGCCTTTAGGTTTTTTTATCAGTGGTTCCCTCCTGTGCTATCTTAAAGTTTCACCAGACTAGCTCAGCCCAGACACATAGGGAGGACACAGGGGGTGGGTCTTCCAGCAAGCCATTCCCTGTGATAGGGATGAAGTTTTATAGTAATCCTGTTTCTCTCTCGATGGTTGGCTTTTTTCCGACTGCTCTGTCATTTTTCTAGTTTATTTTTTAAAGTGTACAATTTAGTGGGTTTTAGTATATTTACAGAGTTGTGCAACAGTCACCATTATTTCCATGGCATTTTCATCATTCCAAAAATAAACCCCACGTCCATTAGCAGTCATTTCAACATTCCTGCCCCCCTCATCCCTGACTACCATTAATCTTTCTATTGCTATAGATTTGTTAATTCTGAACGCTTCATTTAATGAAGCCATACAACATATGGTTTATTTCTTTATGACGTCTTTCATTTAGCATATTTTCAACATTCATACACGATGTAGCATGTATCAGCAATGTGTTCCTTCTTTTTTATTCAATAATGTTCCTTTGTATGGATGTACAACATGGTGTTATCAATTGATAGACATTTGGGTTGTTCCTACTGTTTTGGTTTGTTATGAATAATACTGGTATGGACATTTGTGTACAAATTTTTGTGTGGGCAACTATTTTTTATTATGACTCATATTTCTCATATTTAATTCTCAGATTTCAATTCGATACCTAGGAATAGAACTGCCGGGTCATTTTAACTCCATGTTTAACATTTGAAGGAAGTGCCAAATTGTTCAAAGTGGCCACATGATCTTACATTCCCACCAGCAATATATGAGGATTCCAATTTTTCTACATCTTTGTCAGTTTAGGGATTTTCTTTTTCTAATTATAGCCATCCTAGTGGGTGAGAAGTGGTATCTCATTGTGGTTTTGATTTGCGTTTTCCTAATAGCTAATAATGTTGAACATCTTTTCATGTACGCAGTGCCATTTGTATAACTTCTTTGGAGAAATGTCTATTCAAATCCTTTTCCTGTTTTAAAATTAGATTGCTGGCTGGCATTCTTCCTTTCTTCCTTTGGGATGCCAGGCCATTCTCTCACTCCTTTTCTCCCCCTTCCCCCATCTTCCCCTCTCTCACTCCCTGATCTATGGTCTCTTTGTTCTTTCTTTTTTATCTCTTCCCTTCATTCTCCTTCTTTTCTCTAATATACAATATACTTTTAAGCTGGGTGCTGTGGTTCATGCCTATAATCCCAGCACTCTGGGAGGCTGAGGTAGGAGGACTGCGTGAGATCAGGAGTTCAAGACCAGCCTGAGCAAGAGTGAGACCCTGTCTCTACTACAAATACAAAAATACAAAAAAGCAAGGCAAGAGGATCTTTTAAGCCTAAGAACTTGAGGTTGCTATGAGCTATAATGCCATGGCACTCTAGTCACAGCGCCAGAGTAAGACCCTGTCTCAAAAATAAATAAATAAATGAATAATAAACTTTTTTATTCTAAAAAAAATAAAATTGGAGGCTTGGTGTTATAGCTCAGTGGTTAGGGTGCTGGGGACTGGCGGGTTTGAACCCAGCCCTGGCCTGCTAAACAATAATGACAACTAGAACAAAAAAAATAGTTGGGCATTGTGGCAGGTGCCTGTAGTCCCAGCTAGTTGGGAGGCTGAGGCAAGAGAATCGCTTAAGTCCAAGAGTTTGAGGTTGCTGTGAGCTGTGACACCAGGCACTCTACCTAGGGCAACATAGTGAGACTGTCTAAAAAAAAAAATTCGATGTCTTTTTATTATTGAGTTGTAAGACTTATTTATACATTCTGGACACAAGTCCTTTATGAGATACATTATTTAGAAACATTTTCTCCCTTTCTGTAATTGTCTTTTCATTTTTCTGATGGTGTCCTTTGAAGTATAAAATTTTTAATTTTAATGATGTCTAATTTACCTTTCTTTTGTTTTGTTGTTAATGCTTTTTTCGTCAACTCTAAGAAACTACTGCCTAAAATAAGATTATAAAGCTTTCTTTCTATTTTTAAGGGTTTTATACTTTTAGTTCTTTTTTTTTTTTTTTTAAGTTTTTGGCTGGGGCTGGGTTTGAACCCACCATCTCCAGTATATGGGGCTGGCTTCCAATTCCTTTGAGCCACAGGCGCCGCCCCTTTTAATTCTTACATTTAAGTCTTTAGGACATTTTAAGTTAAATCCTTCTCTTACATGCGCATATCAAATTGTCCCAGCACTATATTATCAAAAAGACTATTATTTCCCTCATTGAATGATCTTGGTGCCTGATATGGGGTAAATATTTGACCCCTCCAAATCTCATGTTGAAATTTGCTCTCCGTTGTAGGAGCTGGGACTGAGTGGGAGGTGTTTAATTCCTGTGAGAGCTGGCTGTTTAAAACAGCATGGGCCCCACCTCCTCGCTCTCTTGTTCCCTCTCTTGCCATATGACATCCCTAGTCCCCTTATGCATTCTGTCATTTTTGTAAAGTTCCTGAATCTGTCCCCAGAAACAAATGCTGGCGCTATGTTTCTTGTGTGATCTGCATTGAGGACACAGAAGCCGGGGATGCCGTTAAATATACAGCACGTTACCTCAAAAAATAATTCTCTGGAATGCTTGAGCTCAGGAGTTCCAGACAAGTCTGAGCAAGAGGGAGATTCCATCTCTACCAAAAATAGACAAACTACCCAGGCATAGTGGCGTACACCTGTAGTCCTAGATACTTGGGAGGCTGAGGCAAGAGGATTGCCTGAGCCCAAGAGTTTCAGGTTGCTGTGAGCCACTGTGACACCATGGCACTCTACCCAGGGCGACAGAGTGAGACTCTTGTCTCAAAACAACCAACCAACCAAAATTATCTAGCCCCAAATATCAACAGTGCTAAGGTTGAGAAACTCTGGATTAAAGGAATAGCTTCCAAAATATCCTCTCATTGGCACCTGAACCACTCTCCTCAAATCTGCAGGAGAGTATATTCAATAGGTACATTCATATATAATTAAATATTTTGCAAACATTTAAAAAAAATTACGAGCATCTATAAGCTTTCATATGGAAGGATGTCCATGATACATTATTAAATGAAAAAAAATCAAGGTCTAGGACAATGTGAATTTCACAGTAACCTTTGATTACAAAGGATCCTCACCCAGGCCTTTATATTTCTGGAAGGCAAAACAAAAATTAGTGATTTTCTGGAAGGAGAAGCACACTGGGGAGGCAGTGATCAGTGTTAGAAGGGGACTTCCTTTTTCACAGTGTACTTCTCAAAACTGTATGTAATACATTTTTGGACTTGTCACTCAATGGAAAAGTCAGTTCCACACCAAATTCTTTGGAGGAGAAGATAAACAAACTAGTCTAAGCCCTGTTGGCATTTGGCAGGTGCAGTTGCTCTGAACGTCAGGGGAGAGCAGATAATAACATTCCCTGACATGAGTGATTAGCTGCTGGGTGTGAGAACTGCTAATGTGAGCCCCAAAGTAGCCAGACTTGAAGGTCAGATGAAAACAGAGAAAAAAAGCCCCAAGGTCATTGTGAATAAAATAGATACTAACTCTATATCCAGAATTAGACCGTTTAGAAGAGAGATGGCACTTCTTTCCCAGAAGTATGCTAAGAAATGTCAGAAGGGGATTTTAGTTTTGTGAGCTAGGAACTTAGAACAGGAAACCTACGAAGGGGATGAGGCTACAGCTAATTACAAAGTGTGAACTGCAGAAGAAAGGAAATAGTTATCACCCAAGGCAGCCAACTGCAGGCCTGGAGGCCTGATTCTCAGCAGGGAATGTACCCCTCACTGCAGTGAGGCACCTCCACCCACCACTTTATATTTCTGGAAGGCAAAACAAGAATGAGTAATAGCAATTGCCTCTGGGGAGAAGCAGACTGGGGAGGGAGTGGTCCCTGAGGGACCCAGACTGTTATTGCCCCAGGAAGGTGGAGGAATGGTAGTCATTAGCTGGAAAAAGATGAAGAAATACATTTTCAGTTTAGTTTGCTGTATAGAGAAACAGCTTGGGAAGTATGGGTGAAGACCCTCGAGGGCTTTTCCAAGCAAAGGGGGAAAAGACAGAAACGACCAGGTCCTCAAGAGCATGCTAAATCATAGCTGCTTAACATTTGAATCACTAATCCTAAACCTCAGGTTACTTATCTGTAAGATGGGAGTAAACCATGGTATCTGCCTTGGTGGTGTGGGCTAACAAAGCTTGTCCTGTGCTGAGCAAGCACTCTGGCCCCGGCTCTCTTACTTAGGACTCAGATGGGCTTAGTAAGCATCCTGGTACTCACTACCATACTTGCTGTGGGTGTCTAGGAGCTGTGACATTGTTAGTTCCCTTAATCTCCAGGGCAGCCCTGCATGGTAGGCTTGTTAGTGTCCCCATTTTACAGATGGAGACACTATACAGAGCACTCAAGCAGCTTGCCTTGGTTATCCAGGAATTCAGCAGCATAAGCAGGACTTGACCCCAAGCTATTTGGCATTGCAGGATGAGTGTCTATAACTACTAATACGTCTCTTAGTGGGGAAAAATGATAGTTGTGGTTGTGGTGATGATAATGACTGCAATGTAGAGGTACCATTATTTATTCCCATCTTCCAGGTAAAAAAACTGAGGTTTAAAAGGATTAAGTGATTTAAATGTTAAGTAACTGTTCTGTGCTTTTGTGACCTCATATGTGGGGCTCAGATACCTCCATTAGAGGGTTTTAGACAAATGTTATAAGGCAACCTATTCCAATGACAGCTCCTGGTGGCTGGTGAAAACCAGAGAAAAGAGATCATCAGAGCATGTCTGGAGATGATAGGACCTAGTGCAGTGTGAGGGGCCTGTGGCTGCTGGGATGCCTTGCCCATGTTACTGGGGCAGAGGAGGCCTGGCTGGGCTTGGTGTGGCTCTAGGGTAGGACTCGGAGCAGAGCAGCACCCTGAATCTCCAGGTGGGGCTGCCAGGGACAGACCCTGACATTGGCAGGAGTGCAAGCCATTTCGGGGCTCTCAGCAATTCTGTCTTGTTTGAATCAGAAGAGATTGTGGGAGTCAGCTCACAGAATAAAGGTTTCATTTCTCATTAGCACTTTAGCATCCACCTAGCATGGTGGTCTGGGGAAACACCTGCCAAACCTCTCACTGACGCCTATGACATACTAAAGCAGCTCTTTGAGTTAAAGGTAGTTTGAAAAGCTGGTTGCAGCTTAGCATATGAAACCACAGGAGAGTGAAACGTTTTTAAGCTACATGATTATAAAATGACTATACTATTTGGGGGTACAACTCAGATAATTAATTTAATAACTGAGAGAGCACAGAAAAAGTTCTTGTTTTGGAAATAAGCTGATTTATTTGCCCAAGCAGGTAGATTAGACCTGTCTAAGTTTGAACACATTTCTTCCTTTTTCTTCTTTGTTTTTTTCCTCCTGCTTTAATCTTGAGTTTCCTCTAGTTTTTGTGTATCTATAAATTACTTTTGACAGGTTATACTTTATAAAAATATTTCAGTATGCAGTTGACCTGTTTTGATTTCTATAAACATTTTCTACTGCTAAACACTTTATTAATCACATGATGATTTGGAGGAACAAAGTAAAAATGGGGGAAATGGAGTGGGGCAAAGAGATGGTACGGGAGTAAAGTATGCCACAGTGAACTCTGCTGTTCCTTCCACAACTGCAGTGATCTTTCCACTGGTGTTGGGGTCGGGGAAGGAGACTGGAAAACCATCCCTAGTTCAAGGCCGCTGGGAAAAGGCAGATGCAGTGAGAGCATGTTTATGGGCTGATTACAGAGTCTTTTACACCTCTCAGAAGACCTTGATGTTTAGTTTCAGGGGGCTTGATTAATTCACCAGGTAGGCCAGCAAGACTCTAGGGTCAAAGGCAGGACGAAGTCTAATCATAATGCCATGGATCTCTCCTGGTCATTATAATAGGCTGAGAGCTCTGTTATAATGATCCTCAGACCTCAGCCTTTGATTCCAGCCTGTGGACTTCCTGATACTACCTGGGAGTAGAAGGACTTGCCCTGCTAACCTGCCACCCAGCACCTGGTTCCATAGCAGATAATTCAGTTTGGCAGAGCCTTTAAGCTTAGTCTTTGATGATCCAGGTCAGGAAGCCTGAATGAGCTGCACACATTTCTGCTGTATAGGGTTCTGTTCAAAGTCAATTGTAAAATGTTGAACAAATCAAATGGAGGATTACATTGAATGAATATTTAGAATACCAGAATTGCATTCGGCTATGAGTAATAGAAACCTGAGAACCACTGGTTTGAATGAATAAGAATTTATTTTTCTCCCACAGAATGAGAATTCCAGAAGTAGGTGGCCCGGGGCTGATAGGGCAGTTCTAGTTCACCATCCTGTGGTCCTCATCCTCATCTTTGTAAGGTAGCTACCATAGCTCCAGCTATCACATAGTGCTCTCACAAATAGAAAGGAAGATGGGCCAAGTGTAAACAATGCCCAGCAGTTGAGTATGTTCTATAAGAAGCTTTCCTAGGAGCCCTGTTCAACAACTCACTCACTTTTCTTATTTTATTTTATTTTAGACAAGAGTCTCACTATGTCGCCCTTAGTAGAGTGCTGTAGTATCACAGCTCACAGCAACCTCAAACTCTTGGGCTTAAGCGATTCTCTTGCCTCAGCCTCCCAAGTATCTGGGACTACAGGCACCCACCACAACGCCTTGCTATTTTTTGGTTGCAGTTGTCTTTGTTGTTTAGCAGGCCCAGGCCGAATTCGAACCCGCCAGCCCCGGTGTATGTGGCCAGGGCCCTAACCACTGGGTTACGGGTGCTGAGCCTCACTTACTTTCCAATGACTAGAACTTAGTCGTATCTGCAAGGAAGGCTGGGACATATTAGGTTTAATTTGTACATATTCCTTCCTCTGACATAATCTGTTAGTAAGGTGTACAATGACATAATATTTGATAAGCACCTAGAAGTCTCTGCCATAAGAAGTCTTTGGACGGACAAAAATGTGAGTTGCTGATGATGGCCAAATGTAATATGTCAGAAAAAAAGTCATAGAGTAAGATCTGTTCTTTAGCTCCCAAAGGCCGGCAGATTACACTACCTGATAATAGTACCACTAATCTATCATGTATGACAAACCTACACAATGGGAGGTGAAAGACACCACCACTGGGAACACTGGAATCAACTCATGAGGTCGCTACACTCTACTACAAAGATAGAACCCATGGAAGGCAACACAAGAATATATTAGGTACTAGTTGAGTGAACATACTTTTGTTATTTTGCATGCTCTGCTTTCTAGTAAATACATATTTAAATGAGAATATTATATCAATTACATTTATGTCAACTCACTCCTCCATCTCCATGCTTAACAAACTGGTGCTGCTGGTTAACTAAGTTCCATGTAATAAATTACTTAGATGACAGAAACATTCTTTTAAGCAATAATTAAAAAAAAATTAACTAGCAGTAATGGAAATCATACTAAATCTTACTGCTTATTTCATCAACATATATTGAATAATTTAACATAAAGGGAGGTTTTTTATTTTGTTTTTCATTGACAGATTGTCCATATTTATGGGGTATAGTGTGATGCTTCAATCCGTGTATGAATTATATACAAATCAAATCAAGGTATTTAGCATCTATCACATTCACCTCATACATTTATCATTTCCTTGTGCTGAGAACATTCAAAATCCTTTCTTCCAGTTATTTTGAGATATACAGTGTAGTCAACCTGAGTCACCCTACTGTACAACAGAACACCAGAACTTATTCCTCCTATTTACCTACAACTTCGTACCCACTGCTCAATCTCTCCCTATTCTCCCCAGCCTCTGGCAACCCTTAGTCTATTCTCTATATCTACAAGATCGACTTCTTTAGATTCCACATACAAGCAAGAACGTGTGGTATTTCTCTTTCTGTGCCTGGCTTATTTCTCTTAATAATAATGTCCTCCAGGTTCATCAACGTTGCTGCAAATGATAGAATTTCATTCTTTTTATGGCTGAATAGTATTTCATTATGTATATATACCACATTTTCTTTAACCATTCATCCATTGCCAGACATTTATGTAAAAAAATGCTCAAAATCACTAATTGACAGGGAAATGAAAATTAAAGCCATAGAGATGCCACCTTGCTCCAGTTAGTATGGCTATTATCAAAAGACAAGAAGTAACAAGTGCTGGCAAGGACACGACAGGGAACTCTCGTAGGCCTATCAGCGGAAATGCAAAGTGGTACAGCCATTAGAAAGAATAATTATAAAAGAATTAAAGAATTAAAAATAGAACTACTGTATGATCCAGCAATTCCACTACTGGATAAATATCCAAAGGGAATGAAATTAGTATGTTGAAGAGATATGTGCATTTCTTTTCTTTTCCTTTCTTTTTTTTTGAGACTCACTCTGTGGTAGAGTGCCATAGCGTCATCATAGCTCACAGCAACCTCAAACTCCTGGGCTCAAGCGATGCTCTGGCCTTAGTCTCCCGGGTAGCTGAGACCATAGGCACCCACTTATTTTTCAGAGACAGGATCTTGCTCTAGCTGTGGCTGGTCTTGAACTCCTGAGCTCAGGAATCCACCTGCCTCGGCCTCCCAGCGAGCTGGGATTCCAAGCGTGAGCCACTGCGCCTGACCTGAGCTATGTGCATTTATTTCTATGTTTATTGCAGCACTATTCACAGTAGCCAAGATATGGAATCAACCTAAGTGTAATGAAACATTTTGAACAGGCTGCTACTTGTGTAGAAAATAACCTTTCTTACCATTTCCCACCCCTTCACCATCTGCCACATGCTTTCTCCTCCTCCCCTCCCCACATCACTGCTATATAAGGGAGGGAAAGTTTGATCGGGTGTGGAGGTATTCCTGAGTCACGGAGGACAGCAGGTACTCGAGCACTGGGGTTATACTTCCATTTCTAAAATAACTTCATTAACATAATTGAAATATATTTGCTTCTAAATCATCACCTCAAATTGCTAAGCTACTTGAATTCTCTGCTTGTGTGTGTGTGTTTGAAACAGTTTTTGGTGTGTCTTATTCTAGCAGTAACCTCCACATTTGCTGTTATAAACAGCTGCACTCAGGTAAAACCAGAACCCCTTGTTTATTTGCCTGTGGACAAAGTATAATGAAAGTAAAAGGCTGTGGGGACTCTGAAACACCAATGGTGGGTATGCAAGTTAGTAAACCCATTCTGGAAAATGGTTTGCCAGCATCTCAACATAGGCATGTTTCTAGACCATACTCAGGACCACACGTAGCTTGATCCACACCTCCAAACCAGGATCCTATTCAGCCTTCCTTCCCCTGTGACAACTCAGGCCTTGTGTGACACCACCGTCCCGCAGCATCCTCTCCATTAGCTGATCTAGGTGGGCCCACCTCAGCTCAGCAGAGACAGACGCACAGTTGTGAACCTTAGCAGGAAAGATCAGGACACTTGGTCAGCTTCCTCTCAGTAAGTCCTTTTTTTTTTTTTTTTTTTTTTTGAGACCATCTCACTATGTCACCCTTGGTAGAGTGCCATGGTGTCATAGTTCACAGCAACCTCAAACTCTTGGGCTCAAGCAATTCTGTTGTCTCAGCCTCCCGAGTTGCTGGGCCTACAGGTGCCCACCATAATGCTTGACCATTTTTTAGAGATGGGGTCTCGCTCTTGCTCAGGCTGGTCTCAAACTCGTAAGCTCAGGCAGTCTCCTCAGGCGGTCTCCCAGAGTGCTAGGATTACAGGCACAAGCCACCATGCCCGGCCTTGAACACTATATAAAATTTCCCACCCCTTCTCCAGAAACCTTCAAACTCTGCACCACTTACGATGACTTTCCCATCAGCGTCTAGTACCATAAAGCCCAACACAACCTGGCTTGTACAGTAAAGGCGATTCACTGGCTCTTGTCATGGCAGAGACCAATGTGGGTTTCAGGGACAGATCTGTCAGAGCTCCAGTTCAGTTTCTCTGAGATCTCCCCACTCTGCATTCTGCCAAGTTGGCTTTGTTGTCAGGCAGAAGTCACCAGGGTCTTAAGAAGTCTGGCAGCTTCCACTGGGCTATAGGCTTCCTTATTCAGATGAGGACAAGAGATCAGGTCTCTACCCAGATAACCACTGAATAAAAGCTCTGAGTTTAACTCCGACAGGACCTTCTGGCTACATGCCCACCTCCTGAACTAATCATTTTGGCAGTAAGACTCCATCTGCCTGCAGTGCGAAGCCCCAAGCCCCAGTCAAGCAGAACAAAACAAAAACAAACAACTTGCACTTTCCCCAGAATAATGAGGGGTGCTTTACTTACGTCTACATTGCTAAAAGGAATCCACTCAGGTGGTTCATCTCAGAACGAAGCTGTTGTACTCTAAAGTGATTTCCCAACCTCACAATGTCTTAGAAACAAAAATAGCACTGGTGGGCGAGTGTGCCTCACTGCTGCACCAGACTGTGACACCCACCCGCTTCCCCAAGAACGCCAAGAAAATTTGGTAGGAAGAGAGGACCACATGCCACAGCATTGGTAGCACTGGATTCAGAGAGAATACTAAATACAGCTCATCTTTAACAGCATTTTATGGTGTCTAGTATATTTTCACATGCAAATCTCATTTCATCCCCAGAAGCCGGGTGGGAACTGCACTGTGTTATATCTAGTTTGTAGATAAGGAAATCTCCCAAGAGATTGAGTGACTTATACAAGGTCAAATGATCTGTAAGTGACATAACTGGTGTTAGGATCTAGGTGTTTTTTAATGCTGGTTTCTGTGGGGACCAGTCCTTTAATTAGTCTTTTGGAAAGAGAAGATGCAGATCTAATGGCGGATCAAAGGACTGAGTGACTGAGGAGGGCTTCTGTGAAGAGAGGATTCCTCTGCTGCAAGGCACTGGGGCACAGGAGAGAAATGAAAGAAAAGATCCCTCCAACTTAGCTTCTGCCCTTTTATGTTTTCTTTTCAATTTCCTTTTTTCCTCTTTTTTTCTTTCTCCAATTCTCTTTTCTGGTGCAACTTTCTCAAACACAATACCAAACAGTTTCCATGCTTAGGCCCCATTCAAGAATCAATCTTGGAAAGGGATTCTGGGCGGGTGCAAGTGGGGGGCAAAGAAGGGAAGGGGAAGCACAGGCCTGGGAAGGGGAGGGGAACCAGGAGTCAGATCTGACACTGAAGACCCACTCTAATCTCAAATGTTAGCTTACTACATGCATTTTTAAAGAGAATACCTTCAAGGCAACGCCACTCTTAACTGCAGAAAGATTGGGAACACTCAAAGATTGGGAAGCCCAAATCTGACAACTGAGGGGTTTTGTTAATTAGTTTAAAGTATGACTGAAAACTGGTCAGGCGCTATAAGACATTATCTTTCATGGCTCTGATTTTAGATGAATTTGAAGTCCTCATACATTCACATTGTTGGAAATTAACTGTTTGTTTTTTTGTAGAGACAGAGTCTCAATTTATCGCCCTCTGTAGAGTGCCGTGGTATCACACAGCCCACAGCAACCTCCAACTCCTGGGCTTAGGTGATTCTCTTGCCTCAGCCTCCCAAGTAGCTGGGACTACAGGCGCGGAAATTAACTTTCTTTGACTCTGATCTGGATTGGGAAATATACATAGATATTAAGAATCAAGAAATGTTAGCAGGGCTCAGTGGCTCAATCACGCCTATAATCCTAAGACTGTGGGAGGCCAAAGTAGGTGGATTGCTTGAGCTCAGGCATTGTGGCCAGCATCTATAGTCCCAGCTACTAGGGAGGCTGAGGCAAGAAAATCACTTGAGCCCCAAAGTTTGAGGTTTCTGTGAGCTATGATGCCATGGCACTCCACCTAGGGTGACAAAGTGAGACTGTGTCTCAAAAAAAAAAAAAAAAAAAAGAAGAAAAGAAAAAGAAATGTTATAGTCTAGGAGACAGTCCTTACTATTTCTTCCCTGTAATATGACCATTGCCTGGGTAGCTCTGATATTACCTTGGAGATCTGTTTAAGGTGCAAAGGGCCGTTTTAGAATTGTTAGTAGCAAGAATTAGATTGTATCTTATGGCAATGAGACATTGAGAAATAATGAATCTAGACATTCTTAGACTTTTATGACAATAAAAGTAATCTAATTTTAGTACCTTGATGTGAAAGGAAAAACATGTGTTGCAATGGGCCAGATGTGGGCTGCAATGGGACCTGTTCACCTTCTAGCGTTCTGAGAGAGCGGTTCCCCCCAGGTCATGGCTGGTCCCCACCGGTTCATACACATGCTCTCTCACTTCTCTTCCCTCATTGCTTCTCCTGCCTGGCCTTCAAGGCTACTGAGTTCTTATCCTCTAGGATAAGAAAAATCATCTAAAAAAATCTTAATGTATAATATACTATAGAGATGGAAGAACCATTCATCTTGGCAAACACATAATAGGTTTATGAAAATAACAGAAAAGTAAATTAAGTTATAAAACCAAGAGGGAAAGTCCTCCCTGAAGAAAATACTAGAATCTGGGTCTATTTTCTGAAAGGCAAAAGTAGCCTCCGCATGGGTCTAGCTCAGGAAAAGAAGGGATTGAGTTGCAGAGCTCTGTCAGATGCTGTTCAGTGGCACTGTTTGTTCTCTGACTCCAGGAACTAAAATTGCAACAGAAAATATGATTACATCAAACAATTGGCTGAAAGGCAACATGATTACAGTCATTACAGGACTAGAGACAAAGACAAATCGCATGACCAAAACAAAAAGGATCACCTTACCTCATGATAGGCGATGACTGTGTTCCCCACTCCACCCAGAAATCAACAGCAGGAAGGCACAAAGTGAAGATTAAGTCAAGGACTGGCTGAAGTACAAAACAGGGGTATCTTTTCTTTTCTTTTTTTTTTTTTTTTTTGACACCGCCTTATTCTGTTGCCTTGGATGGAGTGCCATGGTGTCATAGCTCACAGCGACCTCAAACCCTTGGGCTCAAATGATCCTCTTGCCTCAGCCTCCCAAGTAGCTGGGACCATAGGCCCTACCATAAGGTCCAACTAATTTTTCTACTTTTAGGAGAGACAGGGTACTCCAGCTGGTCTGGAATTCCTGAGTTCAAGCAATCTACCTGCCTCAGCCTCCCAGAGTGCTAGGATTACAGGCATAAGGCACTGCACCCAGCCTAAAATAAGAGTATCTTCAAAAACTCTTACTTTTTATTTATTTATTTTTTTGCAGTTTTTGGCCAGGGCTGGGTTTGAACCCACCACCTCCAGCATATGGAGCCGGAGCCCTACTCCTTTGAGCCACAGGCGCCGCCAATAAATTTTAGTTTTAAAATAACATACTTATGACCTGGAAATAAGCTTGGCACAGCAATAGAAAGGACCTCCCGTAGAAGAAAGAAAGGAAAAAAGATAAAGGAAGAGCTTCAACACTTGCTACAAGCCCTACGACTTCTCCATCATCCACACCCATCCCAATCGTCATCACCCTTCTCACCTAGTGCATTTGGCAAAGCAGGATGCTGTTGTATCCCGGAGTATCTTAGTGTCTGTGACAGACATGAGCATGGCCCTTGCCTGTGCAAAGATCCCAACTTCTCTCCCAGATTCCAGGGGAGAAAAGGAAAATGTTCTATTATATACGGATACACAGTATTATACTAAGAGTTAGGATGCTAGAGTCAGACAGTTCTGAGTTCAAATCCTAGTTCAAGCATTTATTAGCACTAAGGACCTCAGCAAATTACCTTATTTCCCTAGGTCTTGTTTTTTTCTCATCCACAGTTTGGGCATCATAGCATTTGTCTACCTCATGGGATTTAAAAACTACTCTAAGCGGCTTGGCACCTGTGGCTCAATGGGCTGAGGCGCCAGCCACGTACACCTGAGCTGGCGGGTTCGAATTCAGCCCAGGCCTGCCAAACAACAATGACGGCTGCAACCAAAAAATGGCCGGGCGTTGTGGCGGGTGCCTGTAGTCCCAGCTACTTGGGAGGCGGAGGCAAGAGACTCGCTTGAGCCCAGGAATTGGAGGTTGCTGTGAGCTGTGATGTCACAGCACTCTATCCAGGGGGACAGCTTGAGGCTGTCCAAAAAAAAAAAAAAAAAGAAGTCTATGTTGCTGAACCCATGCATAACTCCCCTCCCTGCCAACATGACCACTTTGTTCATGAGCCCATGGGGCAACGACACAGGTGGTGGAGGGAAGGGGCTGACTGCTATCCATGAAATAGGTCATCCCATCCACTTGATCATATAAGTTCTCTTCAGCTGAGGTCACCCTTAGTGCGAATTTCACATGGGACAAGATATTTTTACATTTTTCACCCATTCAGACCAGTCTGTCCAGATGTCTCTTCCCCAAACTTCCTTGTCACCAGTTTTTCAGTCATGCTCTTTCCAAGTCTCTGACTATCCACTGAAACCATGGGCTATATAGCTTGTAGATTGGTATCTAATTGCATTATCTGGTGCCATTTCTTCTTCTAAACATAATGAACGACTAGGAGCACTCTCCACGTCCTGCCCACTGGGAGGATTTCCCCTCACCACTGGCCTTCAAGGATGTCCCCAAAGGGGATATGGTGCTGCTGGTGGTGCCTGTAGACCCACAGAACCATCACAATCCGGATTTGAGTTTTCTCTTCCTCCAAGGACCATAAGGAATGCCGCAGAGGGCTACAGGTGCAGGCTGGAGGGAGAAGATGGTATATCAGGAGTGGGGGCCAAGGGAAGAGTTGACGCTGCAGTTTGTCTGCAAAGGCAGTCTGCTGGCAGAATCCCCCCTTCCTAGGGGGAGGTCAGCCTTTGCTATTAGGCCTTTCCCTGGCTGAATGAAGCCTACCTACGCTGTGGAGAGTCATCTGTATTACTTAAAGTCTACTGATTTTGATGTTAATGTCATGTAAAAAATACCTTCACAGAAACATTTAGAGTGATGTTTGAGCAAATATCTGGGTATGGTGGCCTAGCCAATTTTAACACATGACATTAACCATCACAATATTCTCTTCGAGGAGGAGAAACTGTCCTCTTTCCCTTCCTTCTTCCTTTCATCTTTCCTTTCTTCTTTCTCTCCTTCTTTTTCTTTCTGCAAATATTTCCTGGGAGCCCACTAGATTCCTGATGCTAGAAGCTTACTAATCAAATCGAGTAATCTCCTTGGTAACCATCCCTAACCCAGAATGGGATACAAATCGCTTTCGGAAGCAGACTCTCTTCTTTAAAGGGATCACATATCCTTTTCCAATTTTAAGCCATAACTCATAGGAATATAATTTTTACTATCTCTTTTGAACCAAAAAATAAGTTTTTACAAAGGGATTAATGGCAGATGCTGCTGTTTAGCTAGTGAGTGCTCTAATTCAGATGGTGCTAATTTAAAATTTGTCATAATTTGGTCAGAGATTGGCGCAGAGATTCCTTTTGTATTCTAGGGTTTGTCATGGAAATGAATGGTTTAAACCTCTTTCAGAGTAAAAAAACCACTTAGAAAATAAACTGTTTTCAAGATATTTACATGGTTGAATATGTAACGCACGAGACGTGTGTGTTGTCCCACATTTTTAAATAGAGTAGAGCAGGGCCAAAGATTTCCTATTCGTCAAAACAAAGTGGGGGGAAAAAAGTCTCATTTGAATTATCATTTTGTACATAAACTTGTCTATCAAGGGAGATGCATTTCTAGAAATGGGATGGCTCCCTGGGCCAGGACTGTAGTGGCCTTGTGGAGTTTTGTGCCCAGCATCTCACATTGCCGTGTGGCCAATCACGTGTCTACTCTAATTCCCCCAAAAAGCCACAGGCCTCCCTCTACAGCTGCTCCCCAACCTTGTAACACAGAGCTGTTCATTCTGCTCTTCACGGCACCCAAAGGCTCCTGCAAATCCTGGTCACTGTTTCTCAACTGTGTCCACGCAGGTGAGCACTATGATACAACTTACCTTTAATATCTCTTGTGACAGTCTTCCCTTGAAGTCAAGCCCAGTCTTATCACATGAACAGTTTCGTCAGTCATTTATGGATCAAAACAATTAAGCAGAACACAAAATGTGTCGAAAAGAGAAGTCGTCGCAAACGAAACACATTACAAAACCTGCTTAAATAAAATAGCAGAGAGCCGATTGGTTGAAAATGTATGCTTTATAGTACAGTAATGCTCGTTGGACATACAGCACAGGTATCTATATTTCTGTAAAAATTATGACTAGTAAATGACTTTGGAAAGAAGACACTTTATAAAAGGAATTAATGTTACATAGGGCAATACTAGATGTAGTGTGCATAAAGTTGGAAAATTACTTTTTATTAAAATCTTATCCTTTTAACATGTGGCTTTTCATGGTTTTAAGCCTAGTGCCCAGGACTCATGGCAAATGAGTCCTATAATTCGCTAAAATGACAATACATGGTTTTGAACAGGATTTAAACACTTGTATTAAATTTTCTTATCTTTTGAGACATTTTTGTCATGCCTGTGTAACTGTGTACTTGGAAATTCTTACTGACTGATTGCATGGCCACCTGATTTTGTAAATAAAGTTTTATTGGAAAACAGTCACACTCTTAGGTCTTAGTTGTGGCTGCTTTTCACACTATGAAAAACAGAGTTGACTAAGGCTAGACATGTTGGCTCACGCCTATAATCCTTGCACTCTGGGAGGCCGAAATGGGTGGATTGCTTGAGCTCAGGAGTTTGAGACCAGCCTGAGCCAGAGTGAGACCCAATCTTTAAAAATAGCTGGGTATTCCCCATGATTGCATTAATGTACACAGCTATGATTTAATAAAAAAATAGCTGGGTGTTATGGCCGGTGCCTATAGTCCTAGCTACTTGAGCAGCTAAGACAAGAATTTGAGGTTGCTGTGAGCTGTGATGGCAGGGCACTCTGCCAAGGGTGACAAAAGGGTGAGGCTCTATCTCAAAAAAACAAAAAACAAAAAAACAGGCTTGACTATACTTATTATCTGTCTCCATAAATGAAAAGTTTGGAACCCACCTACTGTAGACACTCATAACATTTATTGTCCTTTCAGATAGATAGAGGGTGATTTTCTGGGCTCAAAGAATGAATAAACCGTATTTCCATTCATCTTAAATGTTTAAAGGAAAGAATTGCCTAGAACAATTCTTGTATTATTCTAGGCAATTCTTTCAATACAAATACGGTATGAGCCACTTCGGTGATTTTAAATTGTCTAGTAGCCACACTAAAAGAGAAGAATGAAATAGGTACAATTAATTTTAATAAGATATTTTATTTATTTTAATATATATTAAAAACTATTACTTCAACATGTAATCAATAGACAAAATTAGTAATGGCATAATTTGCATGCTCTCTGTCTCTCACTTCCTCTTTTTTTTTTTTTTTTTTGAGAGACAGTCTTAGGGTGGTGCCTGTGACTCAAAGGATTGGGGCACCAGCTCCATATGCCGGAGGTGGTGGGTTCAAACCTAGCCCTGGCCAAAAACCGCAAAAAAAAAAAAGAGAGAGAGACAGTCTTGCTTTGTCACCCAGGCTGAAGTACAGTGGTGTGATCAGACCTTATTGCAGTTCTTGAACTCCTAGACTCTACCAAACTTCCTGCCTTAGTGTCCTAAGTCACTGGGACTACAAGTGTGTGCCACTGGGCCCAGACAATTTTATTATTTTTTTAGAAATAGGGTCTGGATACATTGTCCAGGCTAGTCTCAAAACTCCTGGCTTCAAGCAATCCTCCTGCTTCAGCCTCCCAAAATGCTGGGAATATAGGCATGAGCCACCATGCCCAGCTCTTTACATCCTAGGTCTTCAAAATCCAAGGTGCATTTTGTGTTTACAGCACACCTCGATTCAGACTAACCACATTTCCAGTGCTTGCTACACACGTGTAGCAAGGAGCTTGTTTTTTT
>CAUYON010047857.1:0-53441 GCA_963573935.1 Arctocebus calabarensis
TCCATCCATGTAAACATGAAAGAGGTAACGTCTCCATCTTTCTTTAAGGCTGCATAGTATTCCATGGCATACATGTACCACAATTTATTAATCCATTTGTGGGTTGATGGCACTTGGACTTCTTCCACGACTTAGCAATTATGAATTGGGCTGCAATAAACATTCTGAAAAAGATACCTTTATTGTGATGTTATTTTTTTTCTTCTGGATATATACCTAGTAAAGGAATTATAGGATCGAATGGCAGATCTATTTTTAGAAGTCTAAGTATTCTCCAAACATTCTTCCAAAAGGAATGTATTAGTTTGCATTCCACCAACAGTGTAGAAGTGTTCCCCTTTCTCCACATCCTATCGTCACCATTTTTAAGTATACAATTCAATGGTGTTAGGCATACTTTTATTGTCGTACAACCCATGTCTAGAACTTTTTAATCTTGTAAAACTGAAATTTTATACCCATTGAAGAACAACTCTCCACTTCCTCCTCTCCCCAGTAAAATGGTGCCCTGGAACTGCACCACTTTACTTTCTGTCTCTTATAAATTTCATGTCTCTTAAATAAGTACGATCATATGGCATTTGTCTTTTTGAGACCGACTTATGTAACTAAGTATAACCTCTTCAAAGTACAGCCATATTGTAACCTGTGTCAGAATTTCTCTTGTTTTTAGAGCAGAGTTACATTTCACTGTATTGCTATACCATTGTTTATCCATTTATCTGTCAAAGGACACTTGGGTTGCTTCTACCTTTGGGTTATTGTGAATGTTGCTATGAACATTGGTGTACAGATATCTCTTTGAGACCTTGATTTCAATTCTTTTCTTTTTGAAACAGAGTTTCACTTGGTCCTTCTTGATAGAGTACTCTGACATCGTTAGCTCACAGCAACCCCAAACTCTTGGGCTCAAGAGATCCTCCGGCCTCAGCTTCCCCTGTGGCTGGGACTACAGGTACCCGCCACAACTCCCGGTTATTTTTTTAGAGATGCGGTCTTGCTCTAGCTCAGGCTATTCTCAAACTCGTGAGCTCAGGCAACCTACCCACCTTTGCCTCCCAGAGTGCTGGGATTATAGGCATGAGCCACTGCAGCCTAATTATTATTAGTATTTTTTGAGATAGAGTCTCATTCTATTGCCTAGGCTACAGTACCACGCCGTGGTGTTATCATAGCTCACAGCAATCTCAAACTCCTGGGTTCACGTGATCCTTCTGCTTCAGTCTCTCTCCCAAGTAGCTGGGCCTACAGGCACCTACCATAACACTTGGCAATTTTTCTAATTTTTGTAGAGACGGGGTCTCACTCTTGCTCAGGCTGGTGTTGAATTTCTGAGCTCAAGGGATTCACCTGCCTTCGTCTCCCCAAGTGCTGGGATTACATAAGGCATGAGCCACTGATTCTGGCCTTAAATTAAAATATATATTTTTTAGTTTTAGAGAAAGGGCCTCACACTGTTGCCCAGGCTGGAGTGAGGGCATTGTCATAGTTCACTGTAACCTTGAGCTCCTGGGTTCAGGCAATCCTCCTGCCTCAGCCTCCTGAGTGCTGGGACATAGGGCAACTACTCAGACCTGGCTAATTTTTTATTTTTTTCTATTGCCCAGGCTGTTCTGGAACTCCTGTCTGCCACAGCATTGGTATTATAGGTGTGAATCTCCACACCTAGACCTTGATTCTTTGGGACTTTTATCCAGAAATGGAATTGTTGGTGAAAGGACTTTTGAGGTTTCAGTTCCTATTCTCGCAGGGCCAACAGGCAAGGCAATAGAAACCTCAGTTCCCTGACCTTTAAAAGCAAAGTCTGCCCTTCCTACTTCAAAGAGTGTTGAAAGGAATCAAATGAGATAATCTATAGAGAACATTTGGAAAAGTTTAAAGCACCATCCACAAGTTAGTCTTTTTCTTGAAATTGTTAGTTTTACGTGAAGATCTCATGAAACAACATGCCTCCAAGGGACAAGGTGGGGACAAGCAAAGATTCTTCCATCTGTGATGGTTGATCAGGAGCGTGACAAAAGGTTGTCCCGTAGTCCCTGGGAATACATTTCTGGATGCAAACTTACTTGACTCCAAAGACAGATATCTCTGAAGAGTGAAATCTTCAGGCAGTTTTGGTCTGGGCCTCTGGTTTGAGAATGTCTTGGGTCTTGCCCACGAGCATCGTCCCTAGGGACGTGTGGCCAGAGCAAGAAAAACGTGTGGACTTTTGGTGAGTATTTGTGCATACAGTAGTGGCTCATAACCACTTTGGGGATAGGCATTTGATGAGATCTATGCATTCATTCAGCAGGTATCTATTCAGTCTGCACTGGGTGTGAGGTACTTTGTTAGCACTACCTTCTTGGAATTTACAGTACATTAGGGAAAACAGAACTTTCCCCCAAAGAAAGGCACATACTTATAGACGTATGATGTTTTACAAATAAATTCAAGGCATTCGTGGACTTCTGGAGTCTTTGGGTAAGGCATTGTTGGAGCAGGTGGAAAGTTCAGTTCTGCTGCTGAGCCCTGTCTGTGCTCAGCAATGTTTACATTCGGTTATCTCCACTGCAAACTCAAGAAGATGTAGGCAAGAGACTGTAATCAGAAAAACAAAGAAGGGTAGGCCTGAGTGAGCACCCAGAGATCTAATTTAACCTCCCAGAGAGGTCTCATTGATTTGCCCAATTTGCGCAGAGAAGCAAGAGCTAACCTGTGACTAACGCCAGACTCTGGGGTCCCATACAACTCAGGGGAGTGGGAGGAGCCAGTGCCAGACTGAACTAGACAGATGGTCACTCCGCTCTATCCTGAGATCCCCAAGAGGACCCCCAAGATGTATTTGGAAGAGGCGAGGCCGCTGCCTCCCGGAACACTGAATTCAACATTTGGGGAAGTGTTCCTGACACCGAGCTGCCGATGGAGTCACTTGCTAAGAGGGCTGAGCGTAGCTTCTGGACCTTCAGCCCTGCGCTTCATTGCTCAAGCTACTCTGACCCCACTATTCAGATTTCAAGGTGGGGGGAGGTACAAGGATTAGTCACTGCAGGAAAACCCAGTGGCTCTGCAAGGGACATAGTAAGCTATTAATTAGCTGATGCTTGTAGAGCACTTTGAAGAACAAACATGTTATGTAACTGCTAATTATAATTACCGTCCTCGTCTGCTACCTTTCACAAAGTCTGTGGCTCCAGCTGCAGCTGTTGCCATGGGTTTATGCAAGCTTTGATTTAAGGAAAGAGAAGGCATTCTCCCCGAGAGCTGTGATCTTTCTGTGAGGAGGCCTCCATGCACTCAATTAGGATTGGCAGCCAAATTCAATTTCCGCAGATAAAGGGGGCGATTTACATGCTGATTAATTCATAGTGCAGTGGGGATGTTCTCGGGTGGGTAGGTAGCAGAGGCTGCTGGAAATGTGGTGAGACCTGCTATAAGCATGGCTCTTGCTCAACTGCCCCCCTTCCCCTCTTTTTCCTGCCCCCCATTTCTTCAGACCCTCTCATCCCAACTCCCTCTGTGTGGATTTTATATTTACCTTCCTCCATGTTCACGGTCAGCTTTTTTCTCTTTTTGTTTTCTACTTTTCTGCCACTCTCTCTCTCAATTCCTTCTACCTCTGTTCTCTGTTTTAACTCCATTTACCCCCCATGGTATGTTTAGTTCCAGACTGGGTGGAATAATTTATCTTCCCTTTATCTGGATTGCTTTTAATTGCTTTAAAAATAATTTTGGAGCCTCTAGTCCTTGATTACTAGCAGAGTTCTGTATATGTTTTAAGTGAAGTAGGAACTTTGCTAAGATGGTGGAACTTTTTTTTTTTTTAAGGCCAGTTTGGACTGGAAACTCCAGACAGCTGGGAATTAGGCAAGCACTTCAGAGTCTGGAAAAACCCCAGGTGGAAGCTTGATGTTAATGAGTCAGTTTACCTCAAGATCAAAGAGGCTGATTCACTCTCGATAAGGCTTTCCCTGGCTTCCATTCTGCATGGGTCATTTGGCTTTTTATGTTTGGAATCAGAGTTAATAATTAAAAGGTTAATGCTCACTCGGGTCTGTGCTCTCAGAAGGGTAACATCTCTGTTGGAAACACAGACTGTTTATCTGCTGGGATCCTTTCTGTGAACCTGCCCCAGGCACCATCTAGATGCCTCCTTTGACTCCTGCTGGCTTCTGTGGCTTTTGTTTGGTGTGGACTTTCCTGTCCTGCTCACTTGCAGCTACGCACACATTTCAGAGGGAACAGAAAAGTCAGCTGGAAGCGATGGCCACGTTTATATAAATAGCCGCACGGCTGGCGTGGACCTAGACGTGTGTACAGTGTATGGACCATAAAGCATTACAGCTTCTGCTGACTGAGCACCAACATACCCGCCCGGGGGTCTGCTAGGGCCCTTCATCCTTGATCTTGTTTCATCCTCAATAAAGCCCAGTGTGGAAAGTATTGTTACTTTCATTTCACAGTTGAGTAACCTGAGATTCATAAAGGCGAAACAACTTTCAGGGAG
Organism: Arctocebus calabarensis; assembly: GCA_963573935.1. NCBI lineage: Eukaryota > Metazoa > Chordata > Mammalia > Primates > Lorisidae > Arctocebus > Arctocebus calabarensis. The sequence goes on from CAUYON010047857.1 coordinate 4,487, forward strand.
TCACTCAGTAACTAGCAGTTGGTCATGTTCGAATTTGAACTCAGGTCTGGAAGCCCCGGCTCCTATGCCAATTTGTCTCCCAAGCTGGAATTATTTGTTCACCATCCTGACAATGTTTGCTGTGATAAAAGTATTATTATATTTCTTAAAACAACTTGTATTTTAAACTTTATAATTTTAATTAACCTTTTTTTGTTGTTTTTTTTTTTGAGATGGTTATGCTCTGTTGCCCAGGCTAGAGTAGGGTACTGTGGCAACATCAGAGCTCGCAGCATCCTCAAACCCCTGGGCTCAAGTGATTCTTCTGCCTCAGCCTCCCCTGTAGCTGGGACTACAGAAGCCCGCCACAATGCCTGGCTAAGTTTTCTAATTTTAGTGAAGATGGGGATCTTGCTCTTGGTCAGACTGGTGTTGAACTCTGGGCTTAAGCAATCCTCCCACCTCGGCCGCTCAGAGTGCTAGGATTCTCAGAGCTCCCATGCTAGGCCAGTTGATTAAGAATGCTTTGTAAGGCTTGTTGCTCATAGCTCACTGAGTAGGGCACTGGCCACATACACCGAAGGTGGTGGGTTTGAGCCAGGGCCAGGCCTGCTAGACAACAATGACAACTGCAACCAAAAAAAAAAAAAAAGCCAGGCATTGTGGTGGGCACCTATAGTCCTAGCTCCTTGGGAGGCTGAGGCAAGAGAATCGCTTAAGCCCAAGAGTTTGAGGTTGCTGTGAGCTGTGACACTGCAGCACTCTGTTGAGGGCAACATAGTGAGATTCTGTCTCAAAAAAATAATAATTTAAAAAAATTATGCTTTGTAATATATGTAATATAATGAGTTTGATAAAGTAGGTGCATTTTTTCTAACATACAATAGACAAAAACCAATACATAGTGAACATATAGAACTTTATCCATGTGCCACTACAAATCATCCTAAAGGGTGTGATATGTTTTAGGAAAGCACTACTCTAAGCCATAAGATGTCTATTTGCTTTATGTGACTCTAAATTAAGGCTCAAAGAGAGGAAACATATTAGAACTTTTATAGCCAAACATACATTTATTCAAAGTTGTCACCTGTAGAAGCTGTGACTTGGGGCCAGGCATGGTGGCTCACGCCTATAATCCTAGCACTGTGGCAGAGGCAGGGAGATTGCCTGAGCTCACAGGTTCAAGACCAGCCTGAGCCAGAGTGAAACCCTGTCTCTAAAAGTAGCTGGGCGTTGTGGTAGGCACCTGTAGGTCCAACTACTTGAGAGGTTGAGGCAAGAGAATCGTGGGTGGCGCCTGTGGCTCAAAGGAGTAGAGCACAGGTCCCATACACTGGAGGTGGTGGGTTTAAACCCAGCCCTGGCCAAAAACTGTAAAAAAAAAAGAGAGAGAGAGAGAATCACTTGAGCCCAAGAGTTAGAGGTTGCTGTGAGCTATGATGCCATAGTCTCTACTGTCTCAACAAAAAAAGAAGCCATGACTTGATACCAGCATTACTGCCATTATTATCAGAATGTGTTTGTTTAGGAATCCCTGTCAAGGAATGGCCGGTAGTTTCTGAGTGTTATTGGAAGATTGGTCATATTACTTTTGAAATCAGATGCTGTTTGACTAAAAGTGACACTGAGCTTGATCATTTGTTTGGGTCACCTGAATTTATTCCATATGACCTTATACTATTACCAAAAATATAGAAAAAAAGGATATAAACGGGGAAACAAAGGCCAGTCCCTGCCCTTGCACAGGAGGACACCTGTGCTCACTGTCCAGGTTTCTCCTCTCAGCCGAATGCAGGGACATCAGGCATCTGACACTCCCATGTCACTGGGGCTCTCTCACTGAGGTCGCAATGACCACCTCACTGCCAAGGTCACATTCTAGCTTCAGTTCTCACTCCTATTGACCTTTCTATAGTGGTTATCATTGCTGATCCAATCAACCAAATAATGACATTTTTTTCTTTTCTTGAGACAGAGTCTTACTTTCTTGCCTTCAGTAGACTGCTGTGGCATCATAGCTCACAACAACCTCAAACTCCTGGGCTCAAGTGGTCCTCCTGTCTCAGCCTCCTGAGTAGCTGAGACTACAGGCTCCTGCCATAATGCCCAGCTATTTTTTTGTTTTTTAGAGACGGGGTCTGGCTCTTGCTCAGGCTGGTTTCAAACTCCTGAGCTTAGGCAATCCACCTGCCTTGGCCTCCCAGAGTGCTAGGATTACAGGCCTGAGGCACCGCCCCTGGGCCCTGAATATTTTTTAATATCTATGTCTAAAGAACTGTACCAGTGTCTGGGAATAGATAAATGTGGTCTTTGCTATCATAAAGTTATTCTCAGGAGAACTTGTTATTAAATAATGAGCTATATCATTATTTAATCGCAAATGTGATAGGAACCACACACAGAGTAATACTAGATACTAACAGAATGCTGAAATACACATTATACACACACACACACAGTAAAATAAGACAAAGGTACTTACTTTATCACTTGTTGAGCTTTATTTCCCCAAATCCACTGAAAGTTCAACTGCATGCTGTGGGAACTACTTTTTTTTTTTTTAAGTCTCAGTTTTAATTTTTTTTTTTTTTAGAGACAGAGCCTCAAGCTGTTACCCTGGATAGAGTGCTGTGGCATCACAGCTCACAGCAACCTCCAATTCCTGGGCTCAAGCAAATCTCCTGCCTCTGCCTCCCAAGTAGCTGGGACCACAGGTGCCCGCCACAACGCCCGGCCATTTTTTTTGTTGTTGTTGTTGCAGCTGTCATTGTTGTTTGGTGGGCCCTGGCTGGATTTGAATCCACCAGCTCAGGTGTACGTGGCTGGTGCCTTAGCCCGTTGAAGCACAGGTGCCGAGCCAGTTTTAATTTCTAATATGGTAAATATCAATAGGTATAACCTATATAAATAATAGTTCTTTAAGGCCTTTAATTTTTAAGAATGTAAAGGATCATAAGACTACAAAGTTAGAAAACTGCTACCCTAAGTTCCTTTTTTTTTTTTTTAATTAAATCATAGCTGTGTACATTAATGCAATCATGGGGTACTATGTGCTGGTTTCATACACAATCTGAAATGTTTTCATCAAACTGTTTAATATAGCCTTCATGGCAATTTCTTAGTTATTGTGTTAAGACTTTTATATTCTGCATTTAGTAAGTTTCACCCGTACCCTTCTAAGATGCACTGTAGATAATAATTTTTAATTGTCCCACCAATTATCCTCCTTCCACCTAACCGCCCACCTCCCCAACGCCGCCTTGTTCCTTTGGAACTACTTTTTTAAAACCACAGAGGCCCAAGTGTTCTACAGCAGAACAGGCCAGAGCCCTCTCTACCCACCTCTACCCAAAGTCAAAGCTGAGATCTGATCATGACCATGTGAGTGCCCCATCAGGAGAGCAGTGTCGGATGAAGCCGGGATGACCTGCTTCTGGCCTCCTGGGTGGGGGCTGAGGAGGTTGTGGAGGATTGGGGGGGAAGGAGGGAGGTATCTTTCGAGAGAGAGATTCCCTTCAATCCTCTCTCTTCTTTGTTCCTCGGCAGCACTCTCTCTGCCAGCCGCCTACTCATCTTCCACCACGCCCCTCTCCCCGGTTGCCCCTAGGTTTTGATGTTTCCTGTGTTCTGTCTTTGGGCTTCTTGCTCCCCATGTCCTGCTTGGATATCTCCTCTGCATCCAGTCCTTCAGCTACCTTCCAGATATCCATAACTTTCAAGATTATTTTTTCCCTAAATAGTTAGCACATAACTCAGAGTTAGCACATTGTCAATACCGTTCACCAGTCTCTTTCTGGCAAACCTGTCCTGCCTTCTCCTGTATTTCTTAGGAGAGCAGCCGAGACTCTGGGCTCTTCTCTTACTTCCTATGGATTCTTCTTCAGAATTGTCTCTTGTTTTGCTATACAGTGATCTGATTTCATCTCTTAACCTCTTTACTGAATAACTGTTTCAATGCAAAGGCGCTTAGCCCTGGAGTCCTGGCTTGCTTGCTTACCCGGCTGTGGGACCTTTGACTGGTTACTTAATGTCTCTAAGCCTCAGGTCTATGAAATGGACACAACAGTATCTAGCTCATGAGGCATTCTTAAAGTTTAAATGAAATGATACATTTAAAGCACTGCACACACTATCTCTAGTCCATAGTAATAACCTAGTAAATGTTCACTCTTGTTATTATGTTGAATATTACCGCTTACGACAGCTGTAGAGATGAGCTCAAGTTTAAAAGAGCGATTGCTGTCTGACATAGTAATCACAGAGTAAGTGGCACTGTATTTTTCCCTCGTCACCTCTGGTTCTTCTGTGTTCTAGTGTTTCCTTTAAAAATACACCAGAGTGAGCTTTCTAAGAGACAGACTGTTCCTGTTATTTTCTGGCTTTCAGCTCTCTGTGCTTGTAGGAGTCGGCCTGCACTTACTCTGGCCAGCAAGAGCTTTCCCAGGCTGACCCTGTCCTCCTCCCTATGCTGCTCTGCGGGCACGTGACACTCTTCCCCCGCACCTGACCATGCCACACACACTCTTCCTGTCCCAGACGTTGAGCCTGCTGTTCTGTTTACGTGGCTTCCCCACTCTTTAGCCATTTATCCATCAAGGCCATGTCCGTCATGAAGGTGGCCTGCCTGGGCCCCGTGGTGAGAGTTGGCGTCTTCCTTTTGATCACCTGTGATGCTTGGTACACATAGCTTTGTAAGGATCTGTCCCTTACTGAGTTGTAATTTTCCCACTTACCTGTTTACTCCCCGTGTTAGACAACATGCTCCTTGAGCCAAGGACCGATGTCGTGATGCTATCCTCACAGCCCAGTGCCTGGCGTGGCAGGAGGCTCTGCCTTTGATAGCCATTCAGTGAGTGGTGAATAGTGGATGGAAGAGCCCTGGAGACCGTTCCAAACAGGACTTTCACTTCTCAGGACTATTGGAATTAGAGCGTAGCACTCCAAATCATCTTTTTTCAAAGGGCAGCATTAACGTAGAAGATGTTCAATATCGGATAGGTTCACAAAGAAGTGCTCCAAACGGATTTGTAGATGACTAGAGGGAAATACAACCAAACTTCGTTAGATTTCTTCTTGGGATGAATATCTGACATCTCTATAATTGGATCAGAGTCCCATCTGTGTAGAGAGCATGGCACAGGCTGGAGGCAGATGGCTTCTTTGAGATGCCATTTACAGTTGTCATAGTGAATGAACAAAAAGGAAGCACAAGAAAGAAAACTCTTTTCTAATCTCTTCTTGGGTGACAAAGGGCTGCAGAGTGAGAAGGCAATTTGCTTTATTGGCAACTGGGAGAGAAGGTGAGGGGGTGGGACATTTCCTTAGCAGGAGGGGGCTGTGTGCTGAGCAGAGGTGCTGAAGGGCGGTGGAGAGGGAAGGGGGCAGGAAAATTTGGGGCTTATTCAGGCTGATATAAAGACCCGTGGCAGCGTCGTCTTTGTGCTACCCAAGAGGGTGAACAGATGAGGTCACTGCATCTCCTAGGGTACCCAGGCTGATAACTGGAGTATTTCTTTAGTTTAAATGATCTGTATTCAGAGAAATATTGACATAGAGCTCCTGGAATGCTTCAGACAGCCGTAGGCATTTGTTTACCTCTCTCTGCCTGCCCTGATTCTCACTTCCAAATAGATGACCTGAACTCACCTATGCCCAGGTCATGTGGGGAATAGGTAAGGCTGCCGTTAGGATGAGTGAACAGAGGCATAATATCTTTTACGGGCGAGAGACCAGTAGGCCAGCATTAGTTCAAAGTTGGTGGTTGGTTCCAAGGATAGGAGAAATGAATTGATTAGGTGCCTACTTCCGGCTTCCTTGCCCACTGGGAGGCGGAGACGAAATTTACTAGAAGGAAGGAACAGCAACTGAGTTGAAGAGAGTCATTTTCTGAGATGGAGAATTATCTTTCTCACTCTTCTTGATGGGAATCTTGTCCTGGGTTTTCCAGAAAACAGAGCCTGAGGCAGGGGGCTTATGTTTATACGCAACAGGGACTAAAACCCCAGGGATCAGGAGTGGTGGGGGCCAAGGGCTGGGAAGCAAAGGCAGGAAGGAGAGCCAAGGTCCGGACTCCATGTCCCGCTTACTGGTCCTCACTGAGGACAAGGGCTGCTGCCCCTGGGACGGCATCCTGAGGGGCTGTAGAAATGACGTCTTTGTAGAACTGTCCTTGAGGGGAAGGCAGCAGGGAGGATTTATCCAGTAAGCTTCTCCCCTGGAGCTTTAACTCTCCTGCGCTTCCAGCTTGTGCTTGCATGGGTGTGGGTGCCTTACAGGGGGGACCCAGGATGGGAGGCACGTGGTGTGTTGTCAGGGCCCACGGAGGACTGGAAGGGTGAGCAGGTGAGCCTGAGAGAGTTCCAAGAATTCAGAAGAGGTGTCTGCTTCAGTGGGAATACTTGGCATTTTCCCGTTTGGTGACCTGGAGATTTCCTTCTCCGGGGAATTTTTCTCTTTTGGATGCTGTCGTAAATGAATTGGTTTCCTTAATTCCATTTTGGATTGTTCCTGGCTAGTCTGTAGAAACACAATAGATTTTTGTACATTAACCTGTAACTTTGCTATACTCCTTTCTTGGCTTTTTTTCTTATTGAGACAGAGCCTCAAGCTGTCACCTTCGGTAGAGTGCCGGGGCATCACAGTTCACAGCATCTTCCAACTCCTGGGCTTAAGCGATTCTCCTGCTTCAGCTTCCCTAGTAGCTAGGACTACAGGTGCCCACCACAATGCCTGGCTATTTTTTTGGGGGGGGAGTGTTGTTTTCATTGTTGTTTGGCAGGCCCTGGGCTGGGTTTGAACCACCAGCTCTGGTGTATATGGCTGGCGCCTTAGCCGCTTGAGCTATAGGCGCTGAACACTTTCTTGGCTTTAATAGGGGTATATGTGTGCACATGTGCACGTATGTGTAAGTGTCCCTGAGGGTTTTCTATATACAAGATGATATCATTTGAAAATAGAGACAGTCTTGTTTTTCTGTAGGCAATTTGACTTTACAGAGATAAAGAGCTAGGTTCCCCACCCCTTCCTGTCTGAAAGTCACCCAAGTGGTTGACTGGGGCCATTGGAAACTGCTAGCTCAGGGAACCAAGCCCCTAATAGGGCGGCCCACATTGCTAAATGCTCAATGGTGAGCATTACACGGACTATAACATTTAAAAGAAATGGAACAAGACAGAAACCAGTGGATTAGTGATAGACCAGAATTGAATAGTTTCAGTTAAAGGAGTCCCACAGTATCTAGGGACTTCGTGGAGAAATTATTTAGTTTACCTGGAGCTGCTCCTGAGCAATGGTCCTGTGTGGGGTACTTTTCATCTTTCTCTTTGTAAAGAAGAGCACCCCACCACCCAACGTGCAGATTCAACCCGGGACTCAGTGCTGGGCCTCGTTCCAGATGCCAGTGGCATCCCTGGCCTATCGGGATGGAATTCTTACCCATACTCCAGCAGGAATCTTTCCTTTTCGTCCATCATTCATGATGAAGAGAAGTTGGACGATTGGCCTGGGGCAGCTTGAATTGCCTGACTTGGTATCTGAATCACAGCATGAATGGTGAGCAGCGGAGATACCAGCTGTGCAGACAAACTCATCTCCATTAGGATTTTTCCATGTATTCATTGATACATTTCATGAGTCAACTCTCTTGTTCTATTTTAGAAATAATGACAGAGATTCATGATGTCGAGGTGTTTAATAACACCTGTGTGAGGTGGCGAATAAACTCAAGAAAAACAAACTCCAAGATCGTGTATGTGGTAAGTAAAGTGATTTAAGTTTTCCTTCTAAGGCAGAAATGGTAACTCATGAGAATTTGAGTAAGAGGGGCTGGTTTCCCTAAGAGCGTCTCAATCTAATTGCTGTCTGATGCCATTGGCATTTAAAAAGGGTGGGTAGAATTTTTAAAGTACCTGTATTATTTTGTTATTTTACATTTTGGGTTTGATATATTTGTCTTTGGACAGGGTGTGTATGTGGGGGATGCATTTATATTTGGCATCATCATTATTGCTTGTTTCCGAGCACTTGTGTTCACTCCCCCAGAGCAACCCTGGAAGCATCTGCTGACTTAGTGACAGATGTAACGAGTGGTCGCTTGTGGGGACTGCCTCCTTTTGTGGCTGACCATTTGTGTGCAGGATATCATTGCCTCATCATGTCATATCTTTATTTATTTATTGGTTTTTGAGACAGAGTCTCACTCTATTGCTCCAGGCTAGAGTGTCAGGTCTCAGCCTCGCTCACAGCAACCCCACACTCCTGACTTCAAGCAATCCTCCTGCCTCAGCCTCCGGAGTAGCTGGGACTACAGGTGTGCACCACCACACCTGGCTCATTTTTCTTGTTTTAGTAGAGACAGGTTCTTGCTTTGCTCAGGCTGGTCTCTAACTCCTGACCTCAAGCAATCCTCCTGCCTCAGCCTTCCAAAGTGCTAGGATTATGTGCAGGAACCACCGTGCTCAGCCTTTTGTCATTTGTTATTGATCACTGGGGTGATCAAACTTGATCATAAGATACCTGCTAGCAGAGCTTACCTTATTTACCTTCCCAGGTTGAGCATGAATATAGCAGGAAAACAGGATCCAGTACCACAAAGTCTTGGGTGTTTTGACTAGAGTCATGGTGGGCTGTCTTGTTTCACAAAGGTACACATAAAAGGACAACGGTTGGATCCGGTGGAATCGGTTCATGAGGAAACAGTCAACTTGACCACAGACAGCAGGACCCCGGAAGTCTGCCTAGACCTGTACCAAGGTGCTAACTACACTGTCAGCGTATCCACAGCCCCTGCCAGGCGCTCTGTGCCAGCCATCGTTGGTTTCCAGACAGCTGGTAGGTGAAGTCTCATTTCCTCCTAGCAAGTGCTAAGCACAGGATGTGGGGAGACATTTGGCAGAATCGGTCGGGCAGGGCTGTTCGTACTTGCTGTTTGAGATTTGTAGTGGGGGTGGGGGGGAGAATGAGGGAATGTAGTTGCTTCAGGCATCAGAGTCATAGCAGGTCTCTGTAAGAGAGATTCCTGTCCCAGTGGAACCAGTTTGAATGGACCAGTTTGTATTGTCTCTCAGCTGAGTCCTCTGGTAGAGGTAGAAGGTCATAAAAAGGCATTCAAAGAGGGCAATGGGTTGGGTGTGGTGGCTGACATCTGTATCCCGACACTTTGGGAAACTGAGGCAGGAGGATTGCTTGAGCCCAGGAGTCTGTGGTCGCAGTGAGCTGTGATCACACCACTGCACTGTAGCCTGGGAGACAGAGCAAGACCCTGTCTCATAAAAATAAATGAAATAAGATGAAATAAATCGAATAGAATAGAATAGGAAAACTTTAGGTGACGACCAGTCTGTTCTCAGCTATCCAAACCCATAGAGGGTAGCCATGTGGCTTGTTTTTGGTAGCAAACTGGAAAGTCATTTTTTGTCCTTGCCTATGAGGAGCCGGGGAAGCCGACTCAGCAGCCTCTGATTTAGGGTGAGAGTGACCGAAGGGCTGACTGGGGGAGGGTAGATGTTGGTTGAAAAGAGTGGACAGGAAGGAGCTTTCAAAAGTAGGAATTAACGTTTTTGTACATGATTGTCATGTGAATTTTTTAACAACATTATGACAATTACAATGAATTTTGAAAAAAGTATAATTCTGGTTATGGAGCGTGAGGATGAAGTAAATACCTTGTGGCTAAAACTCGAGAAGCCATTCATGGCATCTATTATTTGGAGGGAAAGGAGGTAGTTCTTAATTAGCTGTTCAATGCCCTACTTAAGAAAATTACATATACATGATACATATTTGGCAGAAATAAAAATTGAAAAGTCTGCCAATCTTAACAATATAAAGTCTGTGAAATTATACAAATTAGTTATCTTGGTACTTACATATAAATAAAACAATTATTTCTATCCTAAGTAAATAATATGAAGGCAAAGATATAAAATTAATATGGTGACTAATTAGAGAAACTTTGTAAAATTAATAATGAACTACTATGGGCTCGACGCCTGTAGCACAGGGGTTATTGTGCCAGCCACGTGTACCGAGGGTGGCTGGTTTGAACCTGATCCAGGCCAGTTAAACGACAATGACAACTGCAACAAAAAAATAGCTGGGTGTTGTGGTGGGCGCCTGTAGTCCCAGCTACTTGGGAGGCTGAGGCAAGAGAATCACTTAAGCCCCAGAGTTTGAGGTTGCTGTGAGCTGTGACGCCACGGCACTCTACCCAGGGCAACATAGTAAGACTCTATCTCAAGAACAAAAAAAAAGAACTACTATGGACTTCTAAGGATATGTCTTCTTTAAAAGATCATCCCACGATTTGAAACTCATCTGTCACTGTTCGGTGAGGATGACAGGTTGCTGTTCAGTGTCTTCACATTACTTTCCACTGGAAAAATCATGGTCTTTGGAGTACGGCAGATCTGGTTATGCCTCTTAACTTTGTGTTGAAGAGTTGGATAAGTTATTTAATGTCTCTAGACTGTTTTCCTCTGTCTGAAATTTTAAATGGAATTGGATTAAATGTGCAAGTTAATCCAGGGAGAATTAGGATTTATAGTGAGTCATCGCAACCGGAAGTGAGGTACGTTTCTACATTTACTGAGTATCGACTTGTCTTTCTTTATCATATGCTGTTGCAAAGATTTGTCTAGATCCTGCACATTCCATTGCCTCATTTCATCGGCAGAGTTATACTCATTCCTTAAAATGAATCGGGAAGTTTTCCGTATTTTTTGCTCTAGAACAGTTTATACCCTTTGAGATTATTCCCTTTTTTAAAGGTTTGCTCATAAGACCATTTAAGCTTCATCCCTTTAGGGAGATGATTCTTTAACAACTTTGTTGATTTCGTCCTTCCTTGTGGGTTTAAGCTTCTTATATTTACTTAAGTCAATTATTTTTCTTTTTATTTTATTTATTTATTTATTTGTTGCAGTTTTTGGCAGGGGCTGGGTTTGAACCTGCCACCTCCGGTATATGGGGCCGGCACCCAAGTCAATTTTTTTAACTTATGTTTTTCTTACAAATGTTCATTTGGTTGAGATTTTAAATATGTTGGCTGAAATGTTGTACGGTAGATTTGTTCAGATTTTCTCTGGAGCCACAGGTTATATAATCCCAATTTATTCTGACTCCTAATTTGGTTTTTCTCTCTTTTTAAAATGGTTAGCCCGCCCTTCCTTCCCTTCCTTCCTTCCTTCCTTCCTTCCTTCCTTCCTTCCTTCCTTCCTTCCTTCCTTCCTTTTGTTGATAGTTTCACTTTGTCACCCTTTGTACCGTGCCATGCCTGGTACCATCATAGCTCACAACAACCTCAAACTCTTGGGCTCAAGTGATCCTCTTGTGTCAGTCTCCTGAGTAGCTGGAACTACAAGAGCTGGCCACATTGGCTGTGTTTTAGAAATGGGGTCTTGCTCTTGCTTTTAGAGATGGGGTCTCGCTCTTGTTCTTGAGCTCCTGAGCTCAAGCAGTCTACCTCCTTAGCCTACCAGAGTGCTAGGGTCACAGGCATGAGCTACCCTCCCAGCCTTTACTGTTTTCTTTTCCCAAAGAATGAACTCTTGGGTTTTAAAATTTTCTTTTAACTCCTTAATTTCTCTTCTTATTTCTATTACTTACTTCTTCTAAAAGCTTCTCTTAAATTGTTTTGTTCTATTACTAAATTCTTGAGTTGAATGCATTAAAAAGTTCAACTTATTTCTGTTCTTTCTTGTTTGATAACAAGTCTTTAATGCTTCTGTCTTCCTTTCAGAGGTGAGCTTTGGCAGAATCCCTTAGGCAGTGATATGTGTTTCCTTTATCTTTACTTTCAAGGCATGATATAATTGCTATTCTAATTTTTCCTATGATTGAAGAATTATTTATGAGTGTTTTAATATATATTCTCTTTGCCCTTACTTTCAAAGCACTATATGATTGCTATTTTGAGTCCCCCTTTGATTGAAGAATTAATTTTATGTATTTTATACAATATATTTATAACATTTTGAAAGGGGGACACTTGACCGGCATAAACCTCACAGACCACCAAGGCTTGTACGAAAGGTCTTCATTGGTGGGGGAAGCTGCAGAGCAGCATTAAGGAGGATGAGAGAGAGAGAAACGGGGGAAGAGAGGAGAGGAGAGAAGGAAAGAGAGAAAGAGAGAGAGAGACAGACAGACACGGGGGGAGGAGAGAAAAGAAAGAGAGCAAAAGACAAGGGCACCTTATATAGGTTTGGTTAGGGGAGGGGCCGGGATGGTAGAATAGCCAATAAGGAGTTACTGTTCTGGGGCAAAGGGCCATTGGGGATGGGCCATACGTTTGAACTTTTCCGTGGATAATTGGGATAGGGAGATGAAGTTTTGCAATTATCTAACACATTTACACTTTGTTGTTGACATCTAGTTTTAGTGCATTTTGGTATACTTGGAGGAATTTTTTGACATTTTCTTGGACCTTACTATTTGGCCAAGTTTGGTAATTTCAACCATTGCTGGATAATAAGTCAGAGTGTTTGCTGGTAGGTGGAGTAAGATCTAGTCTTAAGTTCACTTTATCAATGAGGCTATTCATAGGATTTCTTTTTTTTTTCTTTTTTTTTTGAGACAGTGTCTCACTTTGTGGCCTTCGGTAGAGTGCCGTGGCTTCACAGCTCACAGCAACCTCAAACTCTTGGGCTAGGGCGATTCTCTTACTTCAGCCTCCCAAGTAGGTGGGACTACAGATGCCCGCCACAATGCCCGGTTATTATTATTATTTTTGCAGTTATCACTGTTGTTAAGCTGGCCTGGGGCTGGGTTCAAACCCACCAGCCTGGAAGTATGTGGCCGGTGCCCAACCCACTGAGCTACCGGCACCACCCAGATTCAGGATTTTGTATCATTTTTTTATTTTCCATCACTTTGATTGCTATTTTTCTCATTTTCTCTTAGGAATTCTAATTATTTTGTTTCACACATTTTTGATGTTGTTATATTCATGTTAATGATTTCTATCTTCATTATAGAGTCTCTCACTAGTAACAAATGGCCCACCTTGGCTTGTGTAATATTTGTTTTTGCCTTAAGTTATATTTTGATAGTAATAGTAGTTTTCTTGATTTCTTTGTGCTTGAATTTGCGTGACATGCCTTTGCCTACTTTTTTTCTTCCTAAAAGCTATCTAGATAACATGGTTAAAGGTGTACTATAGAAGATATCATATGTTGGGAACCTTTCTGGGACAAGTTTTATATTTTAATAGAGGAGTTCTCCAACTTACGTTATTGTTTGTGATATGATTTTCCTTTCTTTTGTCTTATTTTATTTTTTCTCTTTTTATGCTATTTTGCTGTATCTTTTGTTTCCTCTCTTTTTGTACAAAGATTCTTTTTTTTAATGAGTCACATAGTGTAGATTTTTTTTTTCTTTAAATGACCAGGTTAAAAAAACCCAGCTCTATTCAAGTGTGTATTTCTTCCAGTGTTAAGACCAAGATTATTAAGAAATAATGTTAATTTCTCCCTGAATAAGATAAGGAAGTTAACATTCTTTATTCCTTTTTTTAATTCCCTCCCCTTTTCCTTCCTTTATATTCTTGGTTTAATATGGCATTCCAAATGGCATGCTTAGTTTTTAACAGTTTTCTTGCGTTTTGCTTTTTTGAGATAAGATCTCACTCTGTTATGCAGGCTGGAGTGCAATGGCATGATAATAGCTCACTGCAGTCTTAGATGCCTGGTCTTAAGCAATCCTCTTGCCTAAGCCTCTTGAGTAGCTGGGACTATAGGCATGTGCTACCATGCCTGGCTAATTTTTCTTAATTTTTGCAGAGATGGAGTCTTGCCATGTTGCCCAGGCTTGTCTCAAACTCCTGATCTCAAGCGATCCTCCTGTCTTGGCCTTCTAATTTGCCAGGATTATAGGCATGAGCCACTGTACCTGGGCAGCTTCCTATTTTTAACATATGTCTTTAAAGAATTCATTTTATATTGATTTTTAGCAATATTTGGAGCAATGATTTACCCTAGGTATGTGTTTTAATAGTTTCATCGCTTATTGCCAGGCCTTTTATATTACTTTCCCTATTTTTTCTCTCTTTTCATTTATGTTTCTGAACAATGCTTTCTATCTTTTCACTCAGGGAATAGGGTACTTATGAACAGACATTTGTTCTCCCCACTGAGCCCATGGTTATCTGAGAATGTCTTTTTGTTGTCTTCAAATGAATGGGAAGAATGAAGAGCTTGTGAAGATGAAATTCTTGGATCATAACCTTTGGTTTCAGAATTCTACAAATATTTCATATTGGCTTTGGGGGTGTGACTTTTTGTTTTTGATCCTATAGAGGTAATGTGATTTTCAGTTTGGGTATCATAAAGTCTTCCTTTATCCATAAAACTTAAGACGTTAATCATTTATTCGTGCACCTGATACAAGTTTATAGACTACCTATTACTGTGTCTGACACGGTTTGGAGCATTGGGAATTCAATGGGGAATGACCCAAATCCTTTCTTCATGAAACTTCAGCCTGGGTGTGTACAAATGCTCATGTTTTGCACTAAGTTTTTCTAGTACCCTTTGAGTATTTTGATCTTTAGTCGTGATTTGTTTACACATTAGGAACTTTTTTTTCATTAAATCTCTGATTATGGCTTTTTGAGAGGGCAGGATCTCACTCTGTTGCCCAGGGTAAAGTGCAATGGTACGGTCTAGGCTCAAGCCATCCTCCTGCCTTAGCCTCCTTAGTAGCTGGGATGGTAGCCTTAATAATCTTTCTTATTCTTTTTTTTTTTTTTTGAGACAGAGCCTCAAGCTGTCACCCTGGATAGAGTGCTGTGGCATCCAGGCTCACAGCAACCTCTAATTCCTGGGCTCAAGTGAAGTCTCCTGCCTCCGCCTCCCAAGTAGCTGGGACTGCAGGTGCCCACCACAATGCCTGGCTATTTTTTGGTTGCAGCCGTCATTGTTGTTTGGCAGGCCCGGGCTGGATTCGAACCTGCCAGTTCAGGTGTACGTGGCTGGTGCCTTAGACTGTTGAGGCACAGGCGCTGAGCCTCTTATTCTTATTATTATATATATATTTTTTAGAAATACGGGTTCTCACTATGTGACCCAGGCTGGTCTCTATCTCCTGGCTTGGGGGTCTCACTATGTGACCCAGGCTGGTCTCAATCTCCTGGCTTGGGGGTCTCACTCTGTGACCCAGGCTGGTCTCAATCTCCTGGCTTGGGGGTCTCGCTCTGTGACCCAGGCTGGTCTCAATCTCCTGGCTTGGGGGTCTTGCTCTGTGACCCAGGCTGGTCTCAATCTCCTGGCTTGGGGGTCTCGCTATGTGACCCACGCTGGTCTCTATCTCCTGGCTTGAGGGTCTCACTCTGTGACCCAGGCTGGTCTCAATCTCCTGGCTTGGGGGTCTCACTCTGTGACCCAGGCTGGTCTCAATCTCCTGGCTTGGGGGTCTCACTGTGTGACCCAGGCTGGTCTCAATCTCCTGGCTTGGGGGTCTCACTGTGTGACCCAGGCTGGTCTCAATCTCCTGGTTTCCAGGACTCCTCCTGCCGTGGCCTCTCCAAGCTCTGGGGCGTGAGCTACCCCACCCCCACTGCCTTTTTTAAAGTTTGTTTTTGGCTATTCAGATTCCCTTTTGCGCACATTGGTTTTCCATTTTTCCCTTTTTATGTCCAGGTCTTGTTCCTCTGCCTTTTTTCAGTATGTAACACATTTGCCCTCCATCTGCCTTTTATATAGATCTGCATTTATGCGTTTACATTTCCGGCCTTCACCATTTCTGCTGCACTTTAAATTCTGTTGTTGCACTTTCACTTCCTTTTCTTTGGGTCTTATCTAGTTCCTTTTCTATTTCTGCCTCTCTCAACCAGTTTCCTCTCTGCTCTCACATTTTCTTATTATCTCTCTTGTTTGAATCCATTTTTTAAAGTTTTTATTGAAAGTACAAAACAAATGCTGTCTAATTTTACCAATACTTTGCTCAATTCTCCTTTCCAAAAGTATGATCATTCTTTGTATCTTCAGCCCAGTTTCCCTTTCTCCTCCTCCTCTTTGTATAATCATTTCATAGGCTCTTTTTTCTTCTTTAAAGCTTTTAGATTACTTATCCTTGGAAGATAAAAGTTCTGTCTAGGACTGATATTTTTCCTCATAATAAAATAGATGACATTGATCTTACTTTTTATTGGATAATGTGACTACGTGTACGCTTATCTCAGCTCTGGGTGATCCAGTGTCCTTTGGGCAGCAGCTGTAAGAAAGGCCACTCCCCTGAGCTTTATTTCTGAGCACTTATCTGTGTTGGTGGGTGAGGCCATTGGCCTTGGACCTGGTTTCTTTTTTTTTCTTTTTTTTTTTTTTTGCAGTTTTTGGCTGGGGCTGGGTTTGAACCTGCCACCTCTGGCATATGGGGCTGGTGCCCTGCTCCTTTGAGCCACAGGCACCGCCCTGGACCTGGTTTCTTTATAGCGTTTCACCTATGGAGCAGGAGAGAGGCAAGTCCTTTCTTTTGTCAAACCAGGTTCTCTGTCAAGTCCCTAGGCCTCTACTTGGAAATTGTTCCCTGTTACTAATGTATGCTCGGGAAGGACTATTATTGTTACTATTAAGGACTATTAGCAGTAGCAGCAATAGTATTATTAGTATGCATACTTTTTTTCTGGATGCCTATCAGAGTTGTCTGTTGAACTTAAAAAAAAATACTGATGTCCCAGCATGACTTCCAATCTGCTGAGGGATAAACAGGAGAAACCGTGGAATCAATGGTCCCAGACGGAGCGTCCATCCTTGAGTGGTCCTGTGGCCTGCCTTGCTTCCTCCCTGGGCTCTGTTTCTCTTCCCGCTCCTTCCGTTGACACTTGGGGACCATGTGCCTTCACTTGGAAGGCCGGTGGCACAGGAGCTGTCGGTGTCTTTCTTTTTCCTGGTCACTTCCACACCACGCTCAGGCAGAGATGCCTTTGTGTTTCCGCCCTGTGTAGGGCAACTGACCCTTCCCAACCCAGATGCAAATTTTGGCCCACTTTTACTTATTCTCAGTCACTGTCAGGACTGCGCGTGGGAAGTGGAAACCAGATGCCTTTGTTCACATTGCCTTCCCTGAATTCAGACTATAATGGCTAGCTCACGTGACATGATGAGATGGAAACAGTGCGCGTAGCACTTCTGTCTCTGTTCTGATCACCGACAGACATGTGCTGTCTGTGGTATTTCGTACATATATGTGCACTCGGTATTCTTGGAAGTAATATGCATACACATGGCGACTTTTGCTTCTGATGATGTCCTTATGGAATTTTTAAAATTCTTGAAGATAAAGGAAAGCACATATGATAGTCTTCCAATTCTCTCTCATAATCGTGTCTCTACATTTTCCAATTATAGCCAGAAATATTCTCGCCCCACCAAGTGCCTTGTGCCACATATGTCAGTGATATTGACAATGCTGTGGAGAGGTCTGGTTTTGAATAGAATAACTTATTATTATCTTGATTACTTCTTAGTTAGCAGAGATGCTCTGGGAGAAATACACTTTTTTTTTTTTTATTGAATCATAGTTGTGGAGAAATACACTTTAAAGATAGTTATAAAACAGCTTCTTCTTGGTAGACATTTAAACTTTTTCTCATTGGTAGAAATTATATAGGCTTGTTTGTTAGGAAATTTGTTTTCCCTTGAAAATTACCCATATTATTCCTTCTTTGTGATTTCTGTAATTCATTAATGACAAAACTCCGTTATAACTACATTAAAGAATTCATTATAGGCATGAATTAGACTCCAGGAGACATGAAATGACTTTTTTTCTATACAGTGGTAGAAACTAGTCTGCTTTCAGATTATTTTTTTGCCTTAGCACTCGGCTGAGTAGCTCTTGAAATACTGTCTGCTGTGAAAGCAAATTTTCCCTTGCCTGGTCATCTGCTTTCTGGTCATTTTCTAGGTTGGAAAGCCCTTGACCGGAGAGTTCTAATGCATAGCCTTTGATTTTTATTCACTTTTTCCCTTATTCACAGACTTTCTGGCTACTTGCATGCTTACCCTCATGATGTTTTAGTACGGACTATCCAGATGATAGGATTAACATTCTAAAAATATCGCAGCTTTATTAATTTACAGTAATTGAAAAATATTTCATTTGATTCTCTCAACAACAGCCTGTGGCTTAAGAAAAGCAAGCTGGATTGTTTGATTTCACAAATAAGGAAACTGAGGTTTGGGGAGTTCAGTGATTTAGCTGAGGTCAGTACAATTAAGAAGTGGCAGAGCCCGGACTTGAAGCTAAGTCTGCTGATGCCATCTTTACTGCTCTTTGTGCCAAACACCCGGTCGACTCTCCAGGTGTCAGAACATCACGTGTGCTGAACTCTGATGTGTTTTGCTAAGATGACGCAACCTGTCTCTATCTTCTCTCTTATTTTTTAGAAGACGATCCCTCGGAAGATGATGGCATTTTCAATATTTCAATAGTTAATGAAACTTGCTTGAAATTGAACAGGCATTCTAGGAAAGTTGGATCAGAACAAACCTACCAAGTAAGATCTTTTATCTGTCAAAGAATGTGTCACTTAAAAATTTGGGTGCTCTCCAAGTGAGGATCCAAACTATTTAAAAATGAATGAACTCCAGACAGTGTGTGATTGCTGTTTCCACAGCAGATATGAGATGTGAGATGAATGTAAGGAATTCAATCAGTGGAAGACACTATCTTTGGTGACATACTATCATTTTCCCTGCCTGATGTTTTACACTTATATTTCATTTTAGTGCATTTAATAATTGCAGTTTATTTTGCCTTTTAATTCACATCATAGCATAGATTTTTGAAAAATTCATTGCATGGCTATTGGCCCTCATTTAATTTGATTTTTTTTTTTTTTGAGACAGAGCCTCAAGCTGTCACCCTGGGTAGAGTGCTGTGGCATCCCAGCTCACAGCAACCTCCAATTCCTGGGCTCAAGCGAGTCTCTTGCCTCTGCCTTCCAAGTAGCTGGGACTACAGGTGCCCGCCGCAGCGCCCGGCCATTTTTTGGTTGCAGCCATCATTGTCGTTTGGCGGGCCCCAGCTGGATTCGAACCTGCCAGCTCAGGTGTATGTGGCTGGCGCCTTAGCCCGTTGAGCCATAGGCGCTGAGCCTAATTTGATTTTTTTTTGAACATCACAAGTAAAATTATAAATAAACTCAGGCAGATTTACTAAGATTTATCTTTGTGTCATTTTTAGTGCCTAGGCAATCATCTGGCAGAGAGTAAACTCAGTAAGAATTAAATTAAGATTAAGTAATTTTTTTTTTTTTTTTTTTTAGACAGAGCCTCAAGCTGTCACCCTGCATAGAGTGCTGTGGCATCACAGCTCACAGCAACGTCCAATTCCTGGGCTGAAGCGAGTCTCCTGCCTCTGCCTCCCAAGTAGCTGGGACTACAGGCGCCCACCACAATGCCCAGCCATTTTTTGGTTGCAGCCGTCATTGTTATTTGGCGGGCCCGGGCTGGATTCGACCCCGCCAGCTCAGGTGTACGTGGCTGGTGCCTTAGCCCGTTGAGCCATAGGCGCTGAGCCAATATTAAGTAATTTATATAATAACCACTTACTAGAAAAATATTATGTGTTAGGACTCGGATTCCAGTTCAGACTAATAGAAACATACAAGTAAACAACTACAATATGATGTAATGAGTGCTTTGATAAAAAGTCAGTGAATAATGGAGTAAAATATCTTGTGTTTGTATATGTGTATGTCCAGGGATGTATTTTTTTTTTTAAGAGGAAAAGGCCATGCTGTGTCAGAGAAAATTAGTAGGAATTAGCCAGTGGGAGGAGTCAGAGAGAGGTTGAAGAAGGGCATTGTGGGCGAGTAGAGAAGCATATTGCGTAACAGAGAGAGCAAAGCAGGGTAGGAAAAAGATGAGGCAAAAATCTAAGCAATGGTGAGGTCAAAGGCCACTGTGCTTTTGAATTTAGATTTTATTTTGATGTGTATGTGGAGCTGGTAAAGGATTTTAAGCAGGCAAAGTGAAATATTAAAATTTATCAGAGGGCGGTGCCTGTGGCTCAAAGGAGTAGGGTGTTGGCCCCATATGCCAGAGGTGGCAGGTTCAAACCACCAAAACAGCCAAAAAAAAAAAATTCTTTATTAGAAAGAACACTAAGGCTAAAAACATATTCAAGTACCTAAATAATTTTAGTATATGATAAAGATGATTTTTCAAATCAGTAGAGGAAGAAAGGTTTTATTCAATAAGTGGCTCTGGGACAACTGCTTAACTATTGGGTGAAGAAGGCAAATGATTCCTACTTCCCATCCTATGCTAAATTGATCAGAGTAAAACCGAAAGAGGAATTCCTTTTTAAAATATATTAGATGAAGATTAATTTATAGGATATGTGAAGCACTCTTAAATCCCTTGGAAAAAAGTGACCATTGGAGAGCAGTTTACAAAAGAGAAACTACATATTGCCCAAACGCCCAGAACACGTGTTACGCCTCAGGAGGTGTCATGGCATGTGGGGGACCACTGCAAGATCTTGGGGGAGCAATTCTGATGATGACGCAGTCTAGAATGTGGCTGTGAGTTCCGGTGGCTGAAGTGGAGTGGAAGCAGTTCATAGCATTGAGCTCCACGAAGTCTGAAGTCAAGTTTTGATGACTCATCCATAAGGATCTTTAAGTTACCCGGGAAGAGTTTGGAAGAATTTAGGCCCAAGGAATTGTTATGAGCCAGGTGTCAAGGTTTTGGAGAGCTGTGGGAGACTGATGGGGAAGACAGTGATGAGGCTGGAGAGAGGGTGGTATAGACAATGGTGCCACCAGCTAGAGCACACCGACTGATCAAGGGTGGATCCTATTATTTATGGGACCTTCATAAGAGACTTTTTCCCTGTAACTTCCTGTACTTGCTTCTTGAGCTGGCACTGGGCGGGTAAAGTCTGATTGGGTGACAATGTGTTTAATGACTCCATGAATCACAAGCCCTTTTACCAGAGTTCTGATCAAATGAATCACAGTTGCTTTTAATGCATAATCAGGAGCAGTCCTCATAAAGTTTAAGTACTCGGTTCTGTGAGGCTTGTCCATGGGTTCCTTATAATGAAAGAAATTGAAAGAATTTTGCCGAATAGCCCTAGTTCAATTTCTTTCCCTTGTGTGGCCAACAAGGGATTACTTTAGAATAATAGTCTGGCATTCTATTCATCTGAGATACAGTTACACATTTTAAACTTAGTCCTGCACCTGTTTATGGGGGAAGTCCAATAGGGAAGGTAAAGTAGCTTTGTAAAGTCTGCCCTCAGTTCAACTTGTTAGTGTATTAAAAATAATTCTGAGTGGGTAAGGATACATAGAGGGAACTTTGCTGCTTCAACTCCATTTTGCTTATAGTGTAGACGTCTGCAAGCCAAAAAGAAAATTTAATGCAAGGCTTTCTTAAATCTCATGACAGTTTAAAGTTCTGGGTCAAAGGTGGTATCTGGATCACATTTATCATGCAACATCGTTTAACTTCACCACGAGGGAATGGGCTCCAGTAGTGTGTTTGGATCTGTCCCCGACAACGGCTTACACAGTGAATGTCACCCTCCTGGGATCTGCTGAGGAACACACAGTGCAGACAGTGATCACAACCGCACCAGCAGGTAGGTGTCGATGTCCTTCTGCTGTGTACCCTGGGATGGCAAGTTAAATGTGTGGCCTGGACTGTACAACGTGGGGAGCATAAACAATGCTAGCCTGGGAGTCAGGAGACCCAGCTGGAGTTCTGACAAACTTTGTTACATTCCTCATGGATCTTATCACTTACCCCCTCCCCAAAGAGGATATAGACCAAGAAGGGGCTTCTTTATTCAGAGCTCTCTGGCAATCCTAGATGGAGGATTCAGTGTTTTATTTCTTACCACAAATTTAAGACAACCGAACTCTAAGAGTATTCATTATGGAAAATCAGAACCAACTTCTAGGCGACCAGAAAGGTGAACTCCAGTGTGTTTGGCACCTGCGGGACAAGGAGGCCTCATGACTGGGCCGTGTCTAAGCACATTATCCCCACCTATAGAAGGGCAGTCTTACTAAGGCTGGGCGCCTTAAAAACTTCCTTTGTGGCCTTTTGGGGAAGCCCTGCGAAAGTCCTGAGTTAACTCCACAGCTCCCCCTGGTGGGAAGGAGCGCAGACATCGCTGCAGTTTCTTTTGTTCTCTAATCCTTTTGTTAACAGACAAATTTATGGACACCCAAAAGAGGCTGCCGCTTTGAAGGAAAACAGTAGATTAGGGAAGGTCCTCCGACCTCCCTGTGGTCTCTCTCTGATACTCACCACTACTCTGGGTGGACAGGTTAGAGGATTGTGAAATGCACTGGATGCTAATGAAGACCATGGAAGCTGAAATGGACGTTTTATTCTATTTTTCCTCTCACATTGTGCCTGGCCACCTTGTCCTATCTGTCTCGGCAGAGATTGTACAAGGAGCATCATAAACCTAAGCCCCAAATACATTTCCAACGGCATAATGATGCTCACAATTTGAATGTGAATTCTCTCCAATTATTAAATTCTTGGAGGTTATATGAAAGTCTAAAAACCAATACTTTTTTGTAAACTAAACTATAAATGCATTAATGCCCCCAATTCTTCCCTCTCCAGTGACTTCTCTACTGAGCCAGAGTGATCTGGAGTGGAGAGCGGGTGCATCTGTTGCACCCTAGAAACCTTGTTTGTAATAAACATTGCTCCTTTGGGGGACGGGGGGACGGCAAGTGCCAAGGTCCTGAGGCATTGTCGAGGAATGTGAAGGAAGTCAGTTTGGCTGGAGCACAGAACTGGGGGCGGTGGTAGGGCATGAGGTCTAAACTCTAGCTTGAGAATGGTGGGCGGCCCTTGGTGTCAAGTTCAGAAAGACGTCTCTTGTTCTCTTCTCCTAAATTACTCCTAGTCTTACACATAATCGGGCAGTTAGTCAGCCTCTATAGGCTACCAAGCAGTCTGGGCCCCACCCCCTGTTGGGTTCAACTTAGATCAGGAACTCTCTTCTCAGGTTAGGTGGGTTCGTTTTGCCACCGTGCGTCCCATATGTTTTTGAGATGGTGGCTCTGAGTCTTTCCTGACGACTGTTCCAAGTATTTAGAACCATTTCATTTTCACTTCTCACTCGAGCTCTATTTTTACCCACCGTTTGCCATTGCTGAAGGTCTGCTTAGTGAAAGAATCTCCTTTCTTGGCTCGGCACCTGTAGCTCTACCGAGGGCGACGTAATGAAACTGTCTCAAAAAAAGAAAGAATCTCCTTTCTTCCTGGACAGCATACCCCACACTTACAGTAGGAAACTCTTTAAGTGAAACACATTGTCTTTATGTCTTAAGTCTCAGTTTCCTGTTCTTTTCTCTGAATTTTTCTATCCCTAGAAAGTTCCCAGGAATTGTTGTACTTCTGAACTCCGTGGGCTCCTATTATTGAATTTCTGCCTCTGAGTCCCGCTGCCTGGTTAAGGGGTTTCACATTTTGTCTCTCAGGGAGCATCCTGGGCTGATTTCTTGAGCTGCTATTAAGTTTCTGGACCCTTTGTTTCCATGGGCCTAAAGAGGTCCAGGGACGCCCCTGGGATTTCACCCAGTCTCCACCTTTCCTTAAAATCGAATTTCTGAGACTTAAGTTGTACACATTTCTTTGATAGGAACTGAAACATTCCTTCCTGCCATTGTTTCCTTTTCTGCATCAGACAGATAAGCCTCCAATGTTCCCCGGAGTGTTCCTACTGTTCTGCAGTTCTAGCTGAGCTTTAAGCCTTTATTTTATTTTTTATTTATTTTTATTTTTTTTTAAGGCAAAGTCTCACTTTGCCACCCTCAGTGGAGTGCTGCGGCATCACAGCTCATAGCAACCTCAAATTCCTGGGCTCAAGCGATCCTCTTGCCTCAGCCTCCCAAGTAACTCGGACTGCAGGTGCCTGCAACACAAGGCCCGGCTATTTTTAGAGATAGAGTCTGAATCTTGCTGGGCCTGTCCTGGAACTCCTGAGTTCAGGAAATCCACCCATCTTAGAGTGCTAGGGTTATATCCTTCCATCGAAGTTGTTTCTGTTCCTTTTTTATCCCCAGCCAAGACTTACTACCTTTTGCTAGGTCTTACTACTTTTCTTCTCTACATTTGCTTTTTGTTTTCAGACTTAGATTTTTGTTCTCCTAACCATGACTATACAAGTTGCCTGTGAGCTCTCCATAGCGAGAGAATGATGCCAGAGAGTTCTGGATCTGCGGCAAACACCCAGTGGTTCAAGTATTTCAAGTGGCTCAATTCTGCCCACCCTCACTTTTGTCAGGAGGTATTTATTTCTATTCTGTTCAGCCTTTGATGCAGCCCACGTGCTCTACCAACGGTGACAAAGTGAGACTCTGTTTCAAAAAGAAAAAGAGGCTCGGCGCCTGTGGCTCAAAGGGCTAAGGCGCCAGCCACGTACACCTGAGCTGACGGGTTCGAATCCAGCCTGGGCCCGCCAAACAACAGTGACGGCTGCAACCAAAAGGTGGCCAGGCGTTGTGGCGGGCGCCTGTAGTCCCAGCTACTTGGGAGGCAGAGGCAGGAGACTCGCTTGAGCCCAGGAATTGGAGATTGCTGTGAGCCGTGATGCCACAGCACTCTATCCAGGGTGACAGCTTGAGGCTCTGTCTCAAAAAAAAAAGAAAAACAAAAACAAAAACAATGCCATCTGAAACTCACTTAACAATATTTGAAGAATTCTCCATTGGTCTTTTCTAGTCTTTCTCTTTTTAAATATGTTCATATTTCTTGTAACTACAGATTATCCCAGTTGTAATTATCAAGGGGGAGTTCCCTCTTAATGCCTATTCTGGCTCCCCTCTTTAAAACTTTTCCTTGTCATATTTTTCTGGATGGGTCAATGTGATTTCAAATTTTCTTCTTCTCCTTAGTGCTGTTTCCTTCACTTTATTTCATTTTTGCCGAATCTTATTCTAGCTGTAGGTCCAAAGCCTATCTTGTACAGTGATTTCTTTTCCAGAGCCTGGGAAAATCTCACTTCTAGAAAAAGAGAGTTCTAGACGTATACTTTTTTTTTTTTTTGAGACAGAGTCTCAAACTGTCACCCTGGGTAGAGTGCTATGGCATCACAGCTCACAGCAACCTCCAACTCTTGGTCTTTTTTTTTGTTGCTGTTGCAGTTTGAACCCGCCACCCTTGGTATATGGGGCCGGTGCCCTACCCACTGAACCACAGGCACCAGCCCCAACTCTTGGTCTTAAGCAATTCTTTTGCCTCAGCCTCCCAAGTATCTGGGAATACAGGCACCCACCACAATGCCCAGCTATTTTTTGGTTGTAATTGTCATTGTTGTTTGGCAGGCCTAGGCTGGATTCGAACCTGCCAGCTCTGGTGTACATGGCTGGCACCCTAGCCACTGAGCTACAGACGTTGAGCCATCTAGGCATATACTTTTTATTATTCTTTCTTAGCATTTGAATTTGTAATAATTCCACTGGCTTTTTAAAAATTTTTCTATTTCAACCTAAGAAGAATCCCTTTGGTCGAATCCCCAGTCTGGGTTTCTCTGAAATAAATAATCTGAAGCAATTTGAAAGCCTGTGGTGTTCGGGTGAATCCTGACCTTATGGAGAAACCACAGGGTTTCCAGGATCCAGTCTTTTATGATTCTCTCCATAGCCCTGAAGTTCCGAATGAGATGTAGAGGAATGGAATTTGGGCAGCCTACCTAGTATTAGCTCCTAATGTCCAGCTCCCCAAAATGCTCTTTAAAGTACTTCCAAAATCTCCTACGAGCGCTACCTTTGTGCATCTCACACCTTAGCAAGCATCAGAATTACCTGGAGAGCTTATTAAAACACAGGTTTCTGGGCTCCATTCTAGAGGCTCTGATTCAGTAGGGCTGGAGTAGGGATCCACATTTTCATTTCTGGTAGGCTCCCAGGCTTTGCCAATGCTGTCAATCCACATTTTGAGTGGCACTGCTCTAACCACATAGACCGTATCTATTTGGGGGCAATTTAAAGGCCCTCATAGGCAAAGAAATGATTAAAAAAAAAAAGGTAGCTAAACTATTTCTGTCTGCTCATGCCTAAGAAGTCTCTGGGTTAAAGGTTTGCCTGGTTTGCAAAGGTTTCCTGTTAATTGAATAACTACCTCATCTGTTCCTGCATTCCAGTGACAAAGACCAAGAACCCCCAGCTTCCCCATGACTCTTGGCTCCCTGTGGCGGCTCTTGTCTTTACATTCAAGGTCTCAATTGCTGTATCTATATTTTTCAGGGAAAGACTGGATCATCCCACCTCCTTTCCATCTGAGATTACACAGGACAGACAGATAAATGAGAAATAAAGTATCGGTCTCGGCAAGTTCCCAGGAACTCCCTCCAGTGCCAAGTTTCGGATGAAAGCTGTATTGGAGGAGGAGGTTTAGCTACGTGGCCAAATGGGGCTTCCTTCTCCTTTCCCCTTGGAATGTGGGCAGTTGGGTCAGGGAGCTTCGCATGGTTTACCCACTCAGTTTCAGACTGAAAGGCAGGGGAAAGAGCAGTGAGCAGACACTGTTTGCTCTTGGAGCCTGGAGTTATGTGTCATGCCCCTTCTAACGAGGCACAGGCAGGTTACAGAGAGCCAGAGTCTGTATCTTGTTTGCGTGGTGACCTGTAATATATGAACTTTGTCCACTAGGAAATGTGACTTGAGAAACAATAGTCTCCTACCAGTTAGATACCTACCAATATGGTACCTCCTTTGAGTACTAGTGAGTAGGGAGAGCAGAGAAGCCAAAATAGTCCTTTTCTTTATGGAAATGGGAAGACAGGTAAATGGCAACCTTTAACATACTTGAACAAGGTAATTAATTTTCTTCTGTAATGTTAGAAGTTTAAAAAGGAAATGTACATTATAATTCTGGGAGTCTATGTTAGGAGAACAATTCAGATTACTTTTAGCTTCCTTTAAATTCATTTATTTCAATATCCAATTTTTTTGATTGATTTGTCATCATTTTATTTATCAAATTTTGTGGGTTGTTTTTTTTTTCGAGATAGGGTTTTGTTCTGTTGCCTGAGCTAGAGTGCAGTGCTGTGGTCATAGCTCACAGCAACCTCAACCTCCTGTGCTCAAGTGATCCTCCTGCCTCAGTCTCCAGAATAGCTGGGAGTACAGGAGGGTATCACCATGCCCAGCTAATTTTTTTATTTTTTGTAGACATAGGGCTCTTGCTCTTGCTCTTGCTCAGGCTGGTCTCAAACTCCTGGCCTCAAGCAATCCTTCCAGTTTGGATTCCAAAGTGGTAGGATTACAGGTATGAGCCACCACACTTGGTCTGTTTTGTATTCTTATGGATGTATATAATTTATTCATATAGTAAGAGCATTAGTCTTTTGATTATTTTGTCAAACCTTTCACCTGTTTATGTTTTTATTTTTTATTATTTTTTTGAGACTCACCGTCACCCTGGATAGAGTGCTATGGTGTCATAGCTCACAACAATCTCAAACTCTTGGGCTCAAGCAATCCTCTTGCCCCGGCCTCCTAGGTAACTGGGACTACAGGTGCCTGTCATAAAACCCAGCTAGTTTTTCTATTTCTACTAGAGATAGGGGGTCTCACTTTGCTCAGGCTGGTCTTGAACCCCTGAGCGCAGGTAATCTATCTACCTTAGCCTCTCAGAGTGCTAGGATTACAGGCATGAGCCACCTTGTCCAGCCCGTTTATGTTTTTTTGAAATTTTGTTTATGATGTTTTGATATATAAAGTTTTAGATATGTATGTAGCCAAATCTATTGTTTTTTTCCTTTGTGATTTATTATGTTAATATTAAATATAGAATTTTTTTAAACAAAAGAGTATGTCCCATCTTAATTTCTAGGAAAGACTTTTAAGATAAGTGATCTGCATGAGTGTATAAAAATAAAAGGCAATAGATTAGAAGTCTGAGCTAAAGAAAAAAGAAAACAAAGGCAGGGACATTAAAAAAAAGTTAGGAGTAAGGTTAAGAGTCATTTATATCTTTACAACTTGTTCATGGCTCACAAATTTGGGTGTAAGTTTTTTCATCCAGTCAGAAAGAGAATCATTATAATGTTCATAAGGTTATAACAGAGCAGTGTTTTTCAGGAAAAGTACATTTTTTCCCCCCAAACATTAAGATTAGGTAGGAATTTCTGTCTCATAAATATGAGGGCAATGTATGTGCAGTATTATATGAGGATTTTTTTTTTTTTTTTGAGACAGAGTCTTGCCATCATCCTGGGTAGAGTGCCGTGGTATCATAGCTCACAGCAACCTCAAACTCAAGCGATCCTCTTGCCTCAGCCTCCCAAGTAGCTAGGACTATAGGCACCTGCCACTATGCCTGGCTAGTAATGAGGATTTTAAGGCTGACTTTTATATTGTTCTTCTACACGACTCATTATATTATAAAATAGCACAATTTGGCATAGAGTGGACAGGAAAGATCAGCTCTCTGCTGATTTGGCTTGATTTGGGGTAGGTTTAGGTTATTTAAATACTTGGAGGTATGACTAGAGTCCATTCCTCTCAAGCAGTATTGCCTAAATATTGTTTCTCTCAGCTGAAATTTGAAGAACGTTTGGTGTCATCAAGCTTGAGAATGTTCTTTCTCATGAGTACCCAGGGAGCAGTTGTTCTGTGGTGCCCATTGAATAACAAAGGGTTGTGTCTGAACAGAAGGCCGCCTGCCTGTGTTGGAAGGTTGAGCCCAGGGAACCGAGCCAAGGGAATTGTTTGAATCTGTTCTGCCAATGAATGGCTGATTGAACCCTTCAAATTCCTCTCTATCTAATATGGTCACAGACAGTTAGCCTGGAAAATTTCATGGTGGCTGTAACTGGATATCAAATTTGTCTAAAGAAAAAATTTTAATAAAATATAACAGTAAAGGTCCCAGTTGTCTTGTTCCTGCTCAGATAAACTGTACACAAAGGTATACACCAAGGGTAACTAAAATAATACTGCTATTTATAGAGCAGTTATGAAAATAGTAACTTTGCTTTTAGAATAGTTGAATTATAGCTATTCTTTTTGACAATGTTTAGCTTGCAAAGCCAACTGTCTATTTAGGCTACTTTTAATTGGAGATTTTAAAACTATATCATTTATGTATAAAAGAATGCTTGCTATTCCGTTCTCTTTAGCAGAGGAGTGCATGCATTTATATGTTTCTAAAATAGTGTTGGTAAATTCTAAAGAAATTGAAAGAAGAAGGAACAGGATATTTTTAATGGAGAAAAAAAGCCCTGGTAGAAAACCTTAACTCTTTCAGCTTTTATTGAAGGATATTATAAAAAGCAAAGGAAAAAGAAAAGAAAACCTTAACTCTTTTTTTTTTTGAGATGGAGTCTCACTTTATTGCTCAGGTTATAGTGCCATGGCATCAGCCTAGCTCACAGCAACCTCAAATTCCTGGGCTCAAGTGATCCTCCTTCCCCAGCCTCCAGAATAGCTGGGACTACAGGCATCTGCCACAACACCGGGCTCATTTTTTTATTTTTAGTAGAAACAGAGTCTCAAACGCCTGCGCTCAAGCAATCTGCCTCACCTCAAAGTGCTAGGATTACAGGCATGAGCCACTACGCCCGGCCAAAAACCTTAAGTCTTGAAGTGTCTTTCTGTTGCAGGTTTTCTAACAGCGTGCATAACTTGAGATCTGTGTCGACCTTATAAAAAACTTCTGCCATAACTGATTCTTGTTCACAGAATCAAAGTCCAAACAAAAGATGATAAAGACTATGAATAATTAAACGATTTTTTCTGATGTTTTTCCCACAAAATGGTAAATGTTATAATAGTATTCTGCGGTGGAAGAATTATGTCTGAAGTCTACCTGCTTTTCTTATAAACCATTAGCCTGAAAAACCCATACTTGCAGTTGATCAAGTCAGAAATTGGCATGTATTTTCCTTGGAATATCTAATCATCTGAATATGCCAAGTGTGGAGAGAGTAAATGGTTATTCTTTTTAAAGATAAGGACCTTGTAGATCCAGCTAGGTAGGACCATAGCCATTATCTTTACTCATAAAGATGAATAAGTTATTTAGAATTGGAGCCCTCCACTAAATGGGTCCTAAATGGCTCGGAAGGCAAAAGGTTCATCTCATTCTCTTCAGGACCTCCATATTCTAATCATTTGTGCAGACAAAGAGGCCCCAAGACTGTTTTCCCCTAGGCTGAAATCAGAGAAGAGATCACAAACTTCTTAGTCTGAAATATTCACGAATTCCACATAGGAAGGAAAGCGAAGTACAAGGTATCTTTATTTCATTTACTTGTAACTTTTGAATTTGATATAATGGAAAAATTTTCCCTTTCTTGCCCATGTGCACAGTCCCTCTCTCCCTTCCTGAAACATGTCCCACTTGGTCATTGTTATTTTACGTGGAGTCTGGTCACTAATATTTTCTATAGTATTTTTGTATCAACCTTCTTATTTGATGTTGATCTATAATTTTCTCCCCTGCGGTGGCACTGTCTTTACCAAGGTTTAGGCACCATTATTTTTCTTGCTTTATAAAAAGACTTTGACAGGTTTCCTTCATTATTTATGCCCTGGAGCAGTTCATGTAGCAGTGGACGATCTGCTTTGGGATGGTTTGGTGGAATTCATCAAATTCTATGAAATGGCATCTTCCTCTTGCTTAGGCTGGTCTCGAACTCCTGAGTTCAAGCAGTCCTCCTGCCTTAGCCTCTCAGACTGCTAGGATACTAGGGGTGAGCCTGGCCTTGTTCTAAGTTTTATTTGCTTTTATTTGTTGTTATTATTATTATTTCTTTTACTTATTCTTAGTTTTTGAGACAGGTCTTGTTCTGTTGCCCTGGCTAACGTGCAGTGGTGTCATCATAGCTCACTGCAACCTCAAACTCCTGGGCTCCCGCAGTCCTCCTGCCTCAGCCTCCCAAATAGCTGGGACACAGGTACACACCACAGTTCCTCGCTAATTTTAAATTTTTTTGTAGACATAGGGGTCTTGCTGTTTTCCAGACTGGTCTTGAACTCCCAACCTTAAGTGATCTTCCTGCCTTGACTTTCCAAAGTGCCCATCTAAATTTTAAAATGTATTTGTATATTGGTCTCCAAAGTAGTTTTCTTTAAGTTTTTTGAATTTTCTTCGGGTTCAGTGAATATTTCTCCCTTTTTTTCATTTTCTTCCCTTTTTTGATTATATTAGCTAATGGTTTATCTATTTCATAGTATTTCCTAAGATTTTGGTTTATTAATTTTATCTACTCCCCCGCCCCCAGCATCAAGGATTTGCAGACTATGGCCTGTGGGCAAAATCAAGCCTGTCACCTGTTTTCATAAATAAAAATGTTCTTGGAACAAAGGCAGAGTTGAGTAGTTGTTTTTTTTTTTTTTGAGACAGAGCCTCAAGCTGTCACCCTGGGTAGAGTGCCATGGCACTACAGCTTACAGCAACCTCCAATTCCTGGACTCAAGCGAGTCTCAAGCGAGTCTCCTGCCTTCGCCTCCCAAGTAGCTGGGACTACAGGCGCCTGCCACAATGCCCGGCCATTTTTTTTTTTTTGGTTGCAGCTATCATTGTTGTTTCGCAGGCCCGGGCTGGATTCGAACCCGCCAGCTCAGGTGTACGTGGCTGGCGCCTTAGCCCGTTGAGCCATAGGCGCCGAGCCAGAGTTGAGTAGTTGTGACCTGGCAAAATCCTTAAATATTTATATTTCTATCCCTTTATAAAAAATTCCTGATTTTTGTTCTCCATCATTAATTTCTGCTTTCATAATTATATGTGTATCCTTTCTTATGCTTTTTTTTTTTTTTTTTTTTTTTTAAAAAAGTGGATGTGTTATATGGTCGTTGTAAATTGTGGCCTTCAGCATTCAAAAATGTCCTTCTTGGCATCCCATAGTTCAGTGAGAAGGGTGCCAGCCACATACACTGAGGCTGGTGGGTTTGAGCCTGGCCCGGGCCTGCTAAACAACAATGACAACTGCAGCCAAAAAATAGCTGGGCATTGTGGTGAGTGCTTGTAGTCCCACCTTCCCGGGAGGCTGAGGCAAGAGAATTGCTTAAGCCCAAGAGTTGGAGGTTGCTGTGAGCTGTGATGGCACGGTACTCTACCAAGGGCAACATAGTTAGGCTCTATCTCAAAGAAAAAAAAAATGTCCTTCTTTGACATATTTAATGCTTTTAGACTTGACTTCTACTTTGGTTTTTTAAAATTTTTTTGTAGAGACAGAGTCTCATTTTATCGCCCCCGGTAGAGTGCTGTGGTGTCACACAGCTCACAGCAACCTCCAACTCCTGGGCTTAGGTGATTCTCTTGCCTCAGCCTCCTGAATAGCTGGGACCACAGGCGCCCGTCACAAGACCCGGCTATTTTGTTGTTGTTGTTGCAGTTGGGCCGGGGCTGGGTTTGAACCTGCCACCCTCGGTATATGGGGCTGGCGCCTTACTGACTGAGCCACAGGCACTGCCCTTGAATTCTACTTTGATTTGATCTCTATTTTCTTATGGTTTCCATTCGTCTGGTTTATCATTTTCTATCACTTTAGCCTTTCTGGATCGTTTTGTTTTAGGTGTTCCTTCTGTATATAGCACTTAATTTGATCTTCTATTACAAGACAAATTGAAGATATTTTATCTTTTTTTTTTGAATTCTCTTTAAATTGAAAATCTTTTTACCTTTTAACCTGCAACTTATGTCCATGTATAGCTACTGATAGGACTGATAAGTTTAAACAACTCTGTCGTATTATTTTATAACAACTTATACGTGTTACGTTTTCTGCATTTCTTTCTGTGATTTTTTTTTTGGCTATTCTACTTGTATTTATTATTTTTAAAGGAAGATTTATAAATATTTTTTCTAGTGGCTGCCTTTTAAAAATGCTCTATTTCTTGCTTTCTCATCTAACTTTTCCCCATATGGTTTGTTAGCTTTTTTTTGTTTGTTTGTTTGAGACAGAGCCTCAAGCTGTCACCGTGGATAGAGTACTGTGGCATCACAGCTCACAGCAACCTCCAATTCCTGGGCTCAAGTGAGTCTCCTGCCTCTGCCTCCCAAGTAGCTGGGACTACAGGCGCTCCCCACAACACCTGGCCATTTTTTGATTGCAGCCGTCATTGTTGTTTGGCAGACCCAGGCTGGATTTGAACCTGCCAGCTCAGGTGTACGTGGCTGGCCCCTTAGCCCATTGAGCCACAGGTGCCTAGCCGGTTTGTTAGCTTTTAATGTTGTCCTTTAACAATCACTGATTTTACAATGTTCAGGTAGTTTATTTTCCTTTTTCTCTGTCACTTCTCCTCCCTATTTTGCAGGTGTGTTATTTGTATTTTATAGCATTTATATGTCACTTCTCTATCCCATCTTCGTTTTGGTCTTAAAGCTACAATTCAACATATCAACTGCTTACCAGGAGTCCTTTCACAGAATGAAGCTTCCTCAGTTATAGCTTGAATGAAACTCATCTTCTAATAGACGCCTCAAGAGTACAGTAGCCTCTGCATTCTTACATATTTAGTTTCATTTCTCTGTAGCCTTGATACTTGAAAGATAGCTTGGCTGGACGTAAAAATCTCAGTTCTCACTTTCTTTTTTTTTTTTGAGACAGTCTCACTTTATCGCCCACAGTAGAGTGCGGTGGTGTCACAGCTCATAGCAACCTCCAGCTCTTGGGCTTAGGTGATTCTCTTGCCTCAGCCTCCAGAGTAGCTGGGACCACAGGCACCCACCACAATACCCGGCTATTTTTGTTGTTGTTGTTGCAGCTTGGCGGGGGCCAGGTTTGAAGCCCTATTCACTGAACTATAAGCACCGCCCAATTCTCACTTTCTTGATTTAAGTTTCTTAAAAATATTCAGGTCTTTGGTTGCCCGCTTTTTATATAGTTTTTGAGAAGTCTGATGCAGCCTAATTCTTTTGCTTTGGGTTTTATTTATTTATTTCATTAGAGTGGAGACCCTGAGGATTTTTTTTTGCCCCCGATTGAGATTGCCAGTGGAATTTCTTTATCTTTAAAGTTGGATCTAATAGTTTTACTTGGATAAGTTTGGGGGTTGATTGTTTGAGGCCAGCTTTCTCAGGTACCTTATATACCCTTTTGGTATTTCTATTTAAATCTTTTTATTTTTGTAAAGTTCTCTTGGATTATAGTTTTAAATGTTAATTCTGTCCTTTTTTTTGGAGACAGAGTCTCTCTGGTGCGCTGACTAGGTGCTGTGGCATCACAGCTCACAGCAATTTTAAGTTCTTGGGCTCAAATGATCCTCTCGCCTCAGTTTTTCTATTTTTAGTAGAGATGGGGTCTCACTATTGTTCAGGCTTGTCTTTAAAATAGTTTTTTTCATTTAATTTTTTAATTTTTTTTTTTTTTTGGTCAGGCTGGTCTTGAACTCCTGAGCTCAAGTGATCCACCCTCCTTGGTCTTGCCTTTCAGAGTGCTAGGATTACAAGCCTGAGCCACCCAGCCTGGCCTTGAATGCTAATTCTGTTTCAATGTTTTGTTTTTCTTCTCCAGAGACTTTAATTATACATATATTGGATCTTTGCCTATATTCCATTTCAACCACTTTATTTTTTTGTTCCTTTGTACTTTTTCTTGTTTTCATTCTTTTTGGTTGAGTTCCTGTATTTTTCAATGCCCCTTATTAGATTTCCTTCTAATCTGTCCTTCTTTCTAAAGGCACCACGAAATTTAATCTTTATTTCTTACATTGTTTCACAGTTTCATTTCTTTCCAGAACAGTCCCTTCTGTTTCATTTCCTCCCTAGGTTTTGTTATCTTTGTTGTTAATTTTTTGACTCAAGGTGTTCTCATCATATCTCCAGATGCTTGTTTGAGGACATTTATTTTGGTTGATTTACAGTTTTTCTTTTCTAGTTTGTTAGCCTTTAGAGCTTTTCACAAGCCGACATATTTTGATTATACCTTTTTTTTAGATGAAGACTGCTTTTGTCTCTTCTGACACGATGGTTCGCAAGGTTTCTAGGTTAAGAGCGCCCTCTTCTGTCACTGCGGGAATTGCAGTTTCTTTAAAGGATTGTTTCTTGATAAGGGTGGGAATGAATGGCGTATTCCAGCTTTAGATTCTCTTTTGCCTTGTAGGATCTTACATTTCCCTCTGGCTTCTTTTGCCCATCACCACTTTGTCTCCACAGGGAGCCTTTTCCTTCCTCCTCACTCTCCCTTCCCAGAAGCTGTGCCGTTTTCTTGCCCAGGTCTCTTTTTTAGTACTTTCCCATTTGAGATGGAAGTTCTCTTTCTGGGGGCGAATTTAGCTCACTCTAGGGCCCTTGGTTTCCCTCTTCTCTCTTTCATACACCCATTGAGAGCCCTCACTCTCCATAAAGACTGGTGCAAGGGCGAGAGAGAGCTTTGCTGGCGTTCGACCTTTAGTGCTCTATTTAGCAGTCACTTAAAGTCTGTAGTGTTCCTTGTTTTCCATTTATGATGACGCTGTATGTTTTGTGTTGTTTTATTTGCTCTTCTTGCTAATCTGAAGACTATTTTGGAGGACGTGGAGGGGTTTAGATTTAAGGGGCAGCTATTATCCATGGTAATTAGAACTCTGATCTATAATATATTTTCATTATTTTTATTGTTTTGAGACAGGGTCTCGCTATGTTGCTTAGGCTGGTCTCGAACTCCTGGGCTCAAGCATCCTCCCACCTCCTGAGTAGCTGGGATTACAGACATATGTCACCTAAAACACTCTTCAGTCTTTTCTACCTCCATGTCGTTGTTCAGGCTACTTCTACCTGGACCCTTCTCTCTTCTTTAGTTCATAAATTCATGTAGTTAGGAAATCAATATACCTTATGCCATGTATTATATCCTTTTTTGTATTTTTGTTATATAAAGTGTAACTCCTCTCCTAGATTAAAGGCATGTTATGGGCGGAAACCATGTCTTCTTTAGAATACTTCTATTCCATTGGGTTCATGCAATACCCACGCTTAGCTGTCTTCTTATTGTGATTGTTTACATTTAAATAATCAGGAATGCTGTGTCTGCCACTATCAAAGATGAGGAACATGTCTCTCCCCTCAGAGAGCTTTCATTTCTGTGGGGGTGATAGGCAAGGAGCAATAATTAATTGCATAAAGTATAATTGAGTTAATTGCAGGATACTATGGGGGCAGAGAGGAAATGATGATTAATTTTGCCCAGAGTTGTTCCCGATATAAATGAATAAGAAACAAAGTTTCAAAGAATTTTATGAACTAGGAGCCAAATCTTCCCTTTTCTGAGGCCTTCTTACAGACCTTCTAGATTAGATTGGCCCAGTGGGTAGGAAAAAGAAAGATAGAATTCACTTTTATCCCTCTAAAAATGAATAAGAGAAGGAAGATATATGGAATCATTATACACACACACATACACACACACGTAGCATTTTTCTTTTCTTTTCTTTCTTTTTTTTTTTTTTGCAGTTTTTGGCCAGGGCTAGGTTTAAACCCACCACCTCCGGTATAAGAGGCAGGTGCCCTACTCCTTGAGCACAGGCGCTGCTCTCACATGTAGCATTTTTCTTTTCTCTTTTTTAAAGAAACATTGTCTCACTCTGTGGTCCAGCCTGGAGTGCAGTGGCATAATCATAACGTCCTGTAACCTCGAATACCTGGGCTCGAGCGATCCTCCTGCCTCAGTCTCCTGGGAGTGTGTAGGTGTGTGCCACCGAGCCCAGCTAACTTTTTCTACTTTTTATAAAGATTGGGTCTCTCTGTGTTGCCCGAGCTGGTCTTGAATCCCTGACCTCAAGCCATCCTCGGCCTCCCAAAGTGCTAGGATTATAGGCATGAACCACTGTGCCCAGCCCATTCTTCATCTTGCTTTTTTATTGTATTTTTTAATTTTTGGCTTTACAACATTCTGTGGACATACTTCCATACCAGTATGGAACACAGTATTCTCACTAATTTGTTAACTTACCCACTACAGTTGATATTTCGGTATTTTTCCCCTCTAAGTTTTTGTTTTTACAGACAATGCTGCTGTTCTTATACTCATATACTGTATTATGTTTTATTGATTCTCAGAGGCATATTCGTTCACATTTTGATACATGTGAAATCTTATTCTTGTCACACAGTCAGGTGGCTGCCATGAACATAATTGTCATTGTCCTAATATGGATCAAATAATGTATAGTTGCTACTAGTGTTGTCACTACATTTTAGTTATGGACATTAGTGGCACTCTTTATGTCTTGAATTTAATTGTCTATTAAAACTTTCTCAAAAAGGTTACACTATGATTTGACATTGAGACAAAAAGTAATCATGAGTGTAGAAAACCATGGAAATAGTACAGCAAGGTGAAAGTTCAAGTCTCAACATCAGAATGGGTGTCAGTGGCTTACAACTAAAGTCTGCAAAAAATGGAGTATTTTTTTCCCCCCTGGTACTATAAGTGCACACCACCATGCCTAGTTAATTAAAAAATAACTCAGGATAATTTACCTTATCTGCAAAGTCCTTCTGCCATGTAAGGTAATGTATTCACAAGTTCCAGGGACGAGGATGTGGACATCATGGGGGGTACATTATTCAGCTTACCCCACTTATTCTTACACATGCATAAAAAACTATTACGTATGTTCTTATTTTGGGGTGCACTTTGCCAAACTCCTTTTATTTAGCCTTAGTTTTTCCATTGTCCATCTTCCTATTAGGTTTCAGTTGATTCTTTTAGATTTATTGGCAGTTACATCCTTTTTTCCTTTCTTTCCGGCATTTATAGCTCTTTTTTTTTCCTGCCCCTGTCCCGCATTGTTTAGAATCTACTGTTTGAAACTTTGTTTCTTATTCATCTATTGTTTGGAATCTAATGCTCTGTAATAGCTGAGAACAGACGTCCCTGTGCTGTTCTTAACCTTACTAGGACTAGCTTCACTGTTTTACTACTGAGTATGGTGAGTTCTACTCTAATAAGGAGTTTCTTTTGAACAAAGCCCCAGCTTACTGACATTTTAAGTCAGGAATATATATTAAGTGTATTAACAATCAGGATTAAAACCATATGAGCTTATTAACATTGTTTCTGATAATGATCCTCTATGTTCCCGGAGTAAATCTCCCTTAGTCATAGTGTCTTGTTCTTTGAACGTACTGTTGATTTTTTTTCGCTAATGTTTTATTTTGGATTTTTGTTAATACAAGTGAGTTTAGCACTGTGTCTTTAGTGATTGGGTTTTTGCTATCCTTGTACATCGTTGGATGTACAAGGATCATCTATTCATATTGAATGAGTTAGGGAACTTTCTACCTTTTTGTATAATCTGGAACTGTTTATTTTAATTAATTAACTAGTTAATTAATTAATTTTTTGAGACAAGGTCTCTCTGTGTTGCCCTAGGTTGAGTGCGGTGGTGTCATTGTCATCATAGTTCACTGCAACCTCAGACTCCTGAGCTTAAGGCATCAGCTCCCTCAGCCTCCTGAGCAGCTGGGACTATAGGCGTGCACCACCATGCCCAGCTAATCTATCTTTTTCTTTCTTTCTCTCTCTCTCTCTCTTTCGAAAGGGTGATCTCCTTTCTTCTGCTTAGGTTAGTCTCGAACTTTTAACAAACTTAAGCAATCCTCCCACCTCAGCCTCTCAAAGTGCAAGGATTATAGGCATGAGCCACTGCACCTGATCTTTAACTGTTAATACTATTGGAGCTGGGCGGTGCTTGTGGCTCAGTGGGTAGGGTGCATGCCCCATATACTGAGGGTGGCGGGTTCAAACCCAGCCCCAGCCAAACCGCAACAACAACAACAAAATAGCCAGGCATTGTGATGGGTGCCTGTAGTCCCAGCTACTCGGGAGGCTGAGGTAGGAGAATCGCCTGAACCTGGGAGTTGGAGGTTGCTGTGAGCAGTGTGACACCACAACACTCTACCTAGGGCGATAAAGTGAGAAACAAAAAAAAAATACTATTGGAGCTATTTGCATTTGAAAGGTTAAGAAATATGAGGTTGTGTGGACCATTACTACTTATCTCTAAATAAGTCAGGTTGCCTTACCCTGACTCATCCGCACTTGACCTTTTCCTTACCTGCTGTGTGTTGCAACATTTGAAGTATAGCCTGTGACCCGTGGTACAGGTTTTCTCTGTGCAGACCTGCCCCGTGCATAGAGAGGGGTCATGTCCACCGGCTTGGCTTCATTCATAGGAACCTGTCAGGCCAGGGGGTTACACAATGCAGGCTTGCCTGCCATGGGACTGGCTTTTTTCAGGTAATTTGGGAGTTGTCTTTATCAGTCACTTACCATCACGGTGTTTCTGTGAAACTTCTTAGCAAATCTACTCTATCACTTCCAGTTCAGAGTCAGAGATGATTGTGGAAGAAAGTAACCTCTGACGTCAGAGTTTTGAATAAGTAGTTTTTATTGACTACTTAGGGATGTGTCCCTGTCCATTAAATTACATCAGATCTGAACTAATTTTAGATTGATTATCATGAAACTGAGCAGGGGCTGAGAAATGCTTCTTTGATCGTAAGAGATGAGGAAGCTGAAACCAAGAGAACCCTATTCTCCCTTCCTTTTCATCATGAAAAACCTAATTATTTGGGAGAGCTTTTTTCAGAGCTTCAAGGAGCAATTCTCTGCTGAGATGTTACTTTCAGCTCAGAATTTCCAACTGATGTTTATTTGTATAAATGAGGGTACCCACAGCCCAGGGCAATGAATTACGATTTTAGCTTAAAAAACCAGACATTTTAAAAGAGGGATCCTCTGATTATGTATCTTTGAATCTTCAGTCTTTCATCAGGATTGAGTTTACCTAAACACAAGAGTGGTATATCTTTGAGCTTGCTACCACCGCTTTCTAAATTAAAACACTGCAGCAGTCATCCTATGAAGACATTTATCCTTGGGAAATGGCTCGATGAAAAGGTAGTATTTTTTGGTAGAGGGTGTAAATTGACTTCTTGTGTGTTCTCTCTTGTAGCAAAACAGACCATCAGCAACGTTTCAGGATTTAATGAAACCTGCTTGAGGTGGAGAAGCGTGAAGACAGCTGAGGCAGAGGAAATGTATTTCGTAAGTGACTAAAGTGGGCTGTGTTTATGGATGTTTATCTTGTGTGGGAGGCTTAAAAAACATCCACAAACCTAAATTGCTACTTCTATTAGGAATAGAAGCTTTACTGTGACGATTGCAATAAGAAGTAAGAAAATGGCATACTTGAAGACAGACGCCTTAGGGAGATGGGAAAACGCCACGAGTGTTATGTACTTTGTGCTGTCCGAGCCCAGGTCGTATTAACAGGGGGAATCCAGTGGCTTATGCACGCATGCCTCTGTCCTTCCCAAGGTCTCCGACCAAGGTCTAGATGTGTTGCCTAGAAAGTAAAGGGGGGAACATACAGCAGAATATGTATATATATGTGTGTGCATATAAATATATATTATACATATATAATATTAATATTTAACATATATACATAGTGTTATTAAGTTAATATATAAATATATATCAACTGAAGTGTAAGTTCCATTTTATTTTTTCCCAAAGGACAGTTTTCCTTCAGTGCTCAAGGACTCACCTCCTTACATGGGCGTTGGTGGAAGTTGTGGGGTGGCACCCTCTGGTCTAAATCAGGACGAGGGTGTTCAGTCCTCACAGGTTCCCAAGCAAGGCTCCCGACTCCCTTGCTGTGAGCAACACAATCACACTGTAATGCGGCTTCACACAGGGCTTGGGAAGCAACATGCATCCAAGACACTCGCTTCAGAAACATCCCTGACAGCTGCGGCCTCCACTGTGTTCCGAGTGACGAGCTTCTTCTTAGCTTTGTCTTTAGGCACGCATTGGACGCAGTTCCTGCAGAGAAAAGGCTGCATGTGGCCACGGCCCTATTTGGCATGGCCATTGTTCCTTCTTTTCTTTGTCATCTTGGAGTGGGGACTTGAAAGAGCCATATATATCTATATATTTATATCTATCTATCTATTTTTTTGAGACAGGACTCTGCTCTGTCACCCAGGGTGGACTGCAGTGGCACAGTCATAGCTCATTAATCTCCAACTCCTGGGCTCAAATGTTCCTCCCACCTCAGACTCCCAAAGTGCTGAGATTAACAGGCAGAGGGATTTTTTTTTTTGAGACAGAGTCTCATTTTGTTGCCCTGGGTAAAGTGCTGTGGCGTCATAGCTCACAGTAACCTCACACTCCTGGGCTCAGCCTCCTGAGTAGCTGGGACTACAGGTGCCTGCCACAACGCGCGGCTAGTTTTACAGACAGGGTCTCACTCTGGCTCAGGCTGGTCTTGAACTCCTGAGCACAGGCAATCCACCTGCCTCAGCCTCCCAGAGTTCTAGGATTATAGGCCTGAGCCACCGCACTGGCTTAGGCAGGGGAACTTTTGAAGCTAGATGTAATTGTGAGTAAGAAAGAGACAGACCTTGGGATGAGCTGCTATGAGAAGAAATTAAGTAGAAAGAAAAGGGTGCTTCTCATTGAAGTGTTACAGGAAGGTATTGGGGAAGAGTGGAGGAGAAGAAATCCTTTCCAGGTTTTACACTGGACGAGCTGGGGAGTACCCTGATCCAGGTCCTGCCTAGTTCAGCGTTTTCATTTCATTTTCTTTCTAGGGAAGTGTTCTTTGGCCTTCCTCCTGTAGTTTTTCCAATGGGTGTGTGCGTGGTACACAGGGTGGCCATAAAGTCTGCGTGTGATTTAAAATCGCGTATAATTTCAAATTGCACACGAACTTCACGGTCACCTTGTATATGAGAGCAGGAGAGAGAGTTGCCAGTATTGGAGCCTCAGCCTTTGTGCATTTTTATTCAAAAATATATTTATTATACTAGTAGTATTCTGCATATGCTATTTATGGTATCACCACTCTACTGTTTGTTTATGGGTCCATTTCACTTTCTGCAGAAACACTGGCATAAAAAAGGAGAAAAGAAGAAAACTCATGACAAAGGGCAGATGTCAAGGTGTCCAGAGCTGTCCAGCAATTAACACAGTGAACTTTTCTATGTTTCAGTTCCACATTTGGGGCCAGAGATGGTATCAGGCGGACTTTGCCCACGACATGATCTTTAATGTCACTAGCAGCAGCCAGAATCCCGAGATATGCCTGGACCTGCCTCCGGGCACCAACTACAGCGTTAGCCTCCGGGCTTGGTCCTCGGCCCTTCCTGTGGTCATCTCCCTGACAACCCAGATAACAGGTAACTAGTGAATATCAGCACTTGGGGCTCGGTGCCTGTGGCTCAACAGGCTAAGGCGCCAGCCACATACACCTGAGCTGGTGGGTTCAAATCCAGCCCGGGCCCGCCAATCAACAATGACGGCTGCAACCAAAAAATGGCTGGGCGTTGTGGCGGGTGCCTGTAGTCCCAGCTACTTGGGAGGTGGGGGCAGGAGACTCGCTTGAGCCCAGGAATTGGAGGTTGCTGTGAGCGGTGATGGCACAGCACTCTACCCAGGGTGACAGCTTGAGGCTCTGTCTCAAAACAAACAAACAACAACAAAAAAGTACCTGAAACAAACATTGATGAAATCTGGGTAGTGTGTAGGTAGGTGATGGCTGCATGCCTTCTAGATGTTTGAAACATTTAGAATATTTTATATTAAAAAAAAAAAGGATTTCTTGTTACTCTTTTTTTCTCAGAAACATCCTGAATTTGCTTTGTGGCACTTGCTGAGGAGTGGGTTCTACCTGGGGAAAAGGAATGGCAGTCCCCCAGAGACCCCTGGAAACTTCACTTTCCACTCGTGGCCTTTTCCTTCTTCAAACTGGGGCTCCCTCCCCCAACCCGCACTCTGAGCGAACACTGAATATCCGCTTCTTACTGCACTGAGACATTAAAAGTCATCCAATGCGGACTTCCCAGCCCGAATCTCCCGCCCCCCACGCATCCCACTTCCCTCCCCGTCCCTGTTGGTGTGTGAGCCCACCATCCCGGCACTTTGCATTAATCCCGTCCCTTCTGGCCTAATCACCACTCCCCCTGCCACAATGAATAGAGAATTATTCCCAGCACTGCCGAGCATGTTACTGAAAAGAAAGAAAAAAAATACACAGACTTTCTCTGAGCCCAGCGTCCCCTTCAGCTACTTTGTCTTCTCTCGGTGGCCCCTTCGTTAAAACTCCCCGAAAGAGATACCTGTCGGTGAGCGGCACGTTCCCACTTCGCGTCTCCGTGCGCGCATCCCGTCTGGGAAGCGTTGTCTTCATCGCTTTGCCGGAAGGGCCTGCATTTGGCCTCCACCTTGTGGTCAGTTCTGTTCGTGTCTGATTTTCCCTCTGACATTGACACGCTGTCCTTCCTGATCTGCCCTTTCCTTCCGTTTGGCTGTTCCTTCGGCCTTATTGCTGTTCCTTCGGCCTTACTGGCTGTTCCTTCTTAGTCTTCTTTGCTAGCTCCGTCTACTTTTATTGACCCCTCTTCAGCCTCCTTTTCTTGCTTTTTCTTC
The DNA here is from genome assembly GCA_963573935.1 of Arctocebus calabarensis. Classification (NCBI taxonomy): domain Eukaryota; kingdom Metazoa; phylum Chordata; class Mammalia; order Primates; family Lorisidae; genus Arctocebus; species Arctocebus calabarensis. The sequence continues at coordinate 47,819 of CAUYON010047857.1, forward strand.
ATTATCTACACTTCCTGCTTAGGTGATCTTGAGCAGTCTCGTGGCTGTAAATATTACCTGTCTGTGCGGTTTCCAGTCCCAGCCTCTCCTCTGAGCTCCAGACTCAGTATCGACCCATCTTCTGAGCATGTCCTATTGAACACCTAGCAAATCAGACAGAGCTTTTTCACCCAGGCTTCTCTAAGTTATTGGCATTTCTATTCACCCAACTGTTGAGGCCCAAAAGGAGTCCTAATTGATTCTAGTCCATCCCCAAATTTCTAATCCGTCAATAATCTGTTGTCCTGATGTCTGAAATACATCTCCCACTTTGCCCTGTGCACCACTAGCCGAATCCAAGCCAGCAGCAACCTTTTGCCTAGATTTCTACAGTAGCTTTCTGTAGCTTGCTTTCTGTCTTTTTCTCTCTCTACAGTAGCTTTCTGTAGCTTTCTCTCTCTCCTTCTTCCTTTCTCCTTTTCCCCTTTTCCTTTTCTTTTCCACTTTGTCACCCTGGTAGAGTGCCGTGGTGGCATAGATCACGACAACCTCAAACTCCTGGGCTCACGTGATTCTCTTGCCTCACCTTCCCAAGTAGCTGGGACTATTAGCACCTGCCGCAATGCCCAGTTATTTGTAGACATGAGGTCTCAGTCTGGCTCAGGCTGGTCTTGAACCTGTGAGCTCAGGCAATCCCAGAGTGCTGGGATTATAGTTATGAGCCACCCCATCCGGCCAATTGCAGTAGCTTTCTAACTGTTTTCCCTGGTTTTGCTGTTGCCCATCACCTCTCCCTGCCCCACTGCACCATCTCAGGCTCAGTCTTCACCATAACTTTAAAAAGATCATTCAGGCTGAGCTTGGTGGCATGAACCTATAGTCCCAGCTACTTGGGAGGCTGAGGCGAGAGCCCAGGAGTTCAAGTCTTGCCTAAGAAACATAGCAAAACCCTGTCTCTTAAAAAAAAAAAATCGCTCAATAGCTAGAGTGATCTTTTAAAAAATGCATACAAGATCCTAATACTCTGGGAAGCTGAGGTAGGAGGATTGCTTGAGGTCAGGAGTTTGAGACCAATCTAAGCAAGAGTAAGATCCTGTCTCTACAAAACAGAGAAAAATTAGCTGGGTGTGGTGGTACACACCTGTAGTCCTAGCTACTGGGGAAGCTGAGGCAGGAGGATTGCTTGAGCCTAGGAGGTTGCTGTGAGCTATGATGTCACCACTGCACTCTAGCCTGTGTGACAGAGTCAGGCTCTCTTGAAAAAAGTATTCAGTTGGGCACGGTGGCTCACATCTGTAATGCTGGCACTTTGTATTACACTTTAGATTAATTGAGTTTGAGACCAACCTGAGCTAGAGAAAGACCCCCATCTCTAAAAAAAAAAAAGCCTGGCATTGTGGCAGGTGTCTGTAGTCCCAGCTACTTGGGAGACTGAGGCAAGAGAATCACTTGAGCCCAAGAGGTTGCTGTGAGCTGTGACACCATGGCACTCTACCAGGATGACAAAATGAGACTCTGTTTCAAAAAAAAAAAAAAATCATATGAGAACATACCAGCATCAGCTCAGAATTCTCCAGTAAGTTTCCATTACAGTGAGAATGGAATCTCAGTTCCTCAGCATGGAACATGTGGCTTCTGCCTCCCTCACTGAATTCATCTCGCACTGCCCTCCTTTCTCACTAAGCTTCAGCTGTGTCCCAGGCCGCCTTGTTGTTCTTTAAATGGGCTGAGCTTTTTCCTGCATCCAGGCTTTTCCATCTGCCTTTCAGTCTCCCTGAGAGATACTCTCCATGTGGCTTTTCCATAACCGTCCGGGTGTCTGTTCACTGCATGGCCCTTGCAGAGAGGCCTTGACCATCCTCTTCAAAATATCCTCCCCAATCTCTGCTGTGTTACTCTCCATCCACTTACCCTGGTTGAATTTCTTCTTAGAATTCGGTGGTATTGTGTTGAGATGATGCTGCTTAGTCAATAGACACTTGATGCAAAAAAAAAAAAAAAGAATTTTACTCCATTTTGGGCTAGAGAGACAAATGTTATTCAATTTGGGTGTTCTTTCCCATGGCGATTTATTAAAATGAACAGCTATTCCGTCTCTAGTCTTTGGTCCTTGTCATCTTTGGATGGCTTTAATTTCTAATTTGAATTAACATTTTATAGTTTTTGAGTAGGGAATAGGAGGTTTTATTTTGATTCTGCCTTGTTTTGTAGGCTAGAGACCTGGTGGATCAAATGCCGTGTGTCTGTGCTCATGGCCACCAGGGGGCACTGTTGAGCTGTTTAAGTTCATTGTGAGGCTGACTATTTTCTGATACTATCTTCCTTTAACGGATTCACAATTTAAAAAGAAAAAGAAAAGAAAAGAAAAGAAAATTCAAGTCGTTAAGGTGTTATGAAAGAGTAAAAAAAAAATCCCAACTCTGTTTAAGAAAGGGGAAAAAACAGAACCTTATGTGTGGATGTGAAGAGCTGTTCCTGGTTGTCTGTAACCTTTGCGACTTTGTTGCAGTAGAGCCATAAACTTTGAATTTTTGGCAGAAATGTTGGACTAAGAATTTAGACCTGGGAAATGCAGCAGCTGATTTCCCAGAAGAGAAGCTAGCGGACTCTCCCTCCTGCGTATCTCACATTAAACCAACTCTTACTAATGGGAGCAGGATGAAAACAAGTGCTTTAAATATATTGCTGACCTCAGAGGAGGGTGCAGGTTCTAGGAATGTTGAGGGACAGAGGCAAGTGTTTCCCGGAAAGCAAGGAAGAGGGTGCAGGCGAGGCGGGGCCGGACGGAGATGCTGCTTCCGGTGCTCCTGACTCCTGGCTGACACCAGTGGCTCATTGAACCCGACACCTCAGAGCAGCCTCACCATTCACACTCCTTTTAGGACAGGGTGCAGAACCACCTGTCATCCTTGATATAAGCCCCACAGAGTCAGGACAGGGTTCACACATGGGTTATGCTGTTTTCTTGCCGAGTCTAAAAGCTTGGAGGCAAAATTTTCTTCTCATAGGGTGGAAAAGGAAACCAGAGAGGGAAGAGAGGCAGAGTCCAGATGGGAGAGGGGGTCAGAGGAAGAGAAAGAGGAAAAGCAAACCATGCATCAATGTGGGGATAAACCAGACCGCTTGTACTACGTGACAAGGTGATTATTTGATGTTGAATGTTTATGCTGGAACCAAGAATGCTGAAGGGGAAAGGGGAGGGTATGTGGGAAGGCAATCATTTCTTCCCACATCTTCCCATTTCTTGGGAAGAATCATTTCTTCCCACATTCTTCCCATTTCTTGGCAACTTCCTGAGAAATTTCCCATCTTGGGCTGCATTCATAAGAAGAGGAAGTTAGGAAACTTTGCAAATGTTTAGGAAAATGACTGAAAACATGGGTGCATCCCAGGTGTTTCTCAGACTGTCATTTTATCAGGAGGTCCAGCCAGAGTTGTCCTGGTTTTTGTGCCCTGGCCTCTGACACTCCTCTCTACCTACCGGGTGTCCTCAGGGAGCATCCTGCAGGATGGGGAGGACCAAGACCTTTGAGTTGTTCTGCCATAGTCTTCTCTTCCATGGTTGCCCACACACCGTCTGAGAACTCTGTACCCCTGTGTTCTCAGTGACACCTCCTCCCTCTGACTGGTTCCAAATGGCTGAAACTGCACCACGGGCCAGGGGAGGCACTGGCCTTTCCATCATCTGTTTTTCTTTCAAAGTTGTTGGTGGGCCAAGCACGATGGCTCATGCCTGTGTTCCTAGCACTCTGGGAGGCCAAGGCAGGTGAATTGCAGAGCTCAGAAGTTCAAGATCAGTCTGAGCAAGAGCAAGACCTGTCTCTACTAAAAATAGAAAAAATTAGCTGAGTGTTGTGGCAGGTGCCTGTAGTCCCAGCTACTTAGGAAGCTGAGGCAGGAGCATCACTTGAGCCCAGGAGTTTAAGGTTGGTGTGAGTGAGCTAGGCTGACACCACGGCACTCTACCCAGGGGGATGGAGTGAAACCCTGTCTCTCAAAAAAAAAATCAAAGTCATTGGTGGACACAGGCTGTTTGATATCCAGAGACCTAATGTTAGGTCACTGTGAGAGGGGGCACGTCTGTCATTCCATGCTTCCACAGTGCACCTAGTTCTCTCATTCCCAGAACGCTCCTAGTTACTTTCTGGCTTCACATCAATCCCCAAGCTCCCAAGTAAATGGTTATGTGGGGGTCGGTGTCTCCCAGCTCCTCTGCCACATCTGAATCCCAGCTCAGTCCCCTCTGAGACAAGATGATCCATCATAGAAGAAAACTAGCGGCTCGGCACCTGTGGCTCAACGGACTAAGGCGCCAGCCACGTACACCTGAGCTGGCGGGTTCGAATTCAGCCCGGGCCACCAAACAACAATGACGGCTGCAACCAAAAAAAAAAAAAAATGGCCGGGCGTTGTGGTGGGCGCCTGTAGTCCCAGCGACTTGGGAGGCAGAGGCAAGAGACTCACTTGAGCCCAGGAATTGGAGGTTGCTGTGAGCTGTGATGCCACGGCATTCTACCCAGGGCGACAGCTTGAGACTCTGTCTCAAAAAAAAAAAAAAAAAAAGAAGAAAACTAGCTGGGTGGGGGGGATGTTTTCTTGTATTAACTTTAGCTTTTCTAGAAGGCTAGAAACCAAGGTTTCTTTGGGTGGTGGGAGTGGGGAGGGGCCTGCTGTAAGCTAACAATTTAATCCAGCAAATGTTATTGATTATGTGCACAGACCTGTGCTACCTGCCGAGGGTACAAAGATGAAAAAAACTGATTTTTCCTCTCTGGGAGGCCAAATCTTAAGACTTTATTGATAGGAAGTTCTATGATTTATGGCAGAAACTACTTTTTTTTTTTTTTTGCCATCAATTTTAATTTATCACTCCCTGGGTGGCATAATATATCTGGAGAGGTGCCTGAGGGTTATTTTCTCTCTACTTTTTGTTATAGAAATTTCAGAAAAGTTGCATTGTAGCCGGTTCTCAGGCAGTGCAGCTGCCTTTTAGTTCAATTCCTTCAATTATTTGAAGTTTCTAGTATAGTTGGGGTTGGGGCCTTTGCTTAGTTATGGTACATATAAATTTTGTTCTATTTTTGTTCGTTTGGTCAGTTTTACATAGAGGAATTTAAACACAGTGGACCTCCTTTCTTTTGTTGACTTAATGGTTTGCTTACATTAATGCTTTTAGTCTTTCCTTACTCGTACTACCAAATCTCCTCCCAAGGCTACTTTCTGTTTAATTTTCCTTTCAATATTTTTTGACATTTAGACATACAAAAGTTTTATGTAATCAATTCTATTGATGCTTTATAGTTTCTGGTTCTGGTTATGGTAAGAAAAGCCTTTCTCCAAGGAGGGGGACCCCCAACCCACACCAGAGGCTCCAATAGCCAAAAAGGCTGGACAACTACCAAGGAGACACCTGTGCCTTGGTGTCTCCTTCACTTCACACTTAGGACTAAATGTGGAACCCCCATCTCTTATGCCTAGGTCAATTTCTTGTGAATTTCCCAGGCCTCAATTCCATGAATGGACTGTATCCATTCATTGATACATTCATTCACCTTGCCCCCGGCGGAAGGGACTGTATTCATTCGTTTCCTGGCCAAGGAACCCATACACCTATATATACCCTGAGACTAAAGGCCTAAAGGAG
>CAUYON010047861.1:0-18870 GCA_963573935.1 Arctocebus calabarensis
ATCGCTCTGTTGTTACTGGATCTTTGTAGGGAGTGACCCTGTGTTTCTAATGATTTCTCAAACCCTGCAGGGTGGAGAACTTAAATCCTCCTCAGCCTGCTTAGAAGACACTTTAAATTGCTAACTTGGGCTAAGCCAAAGCTTTCCCAGGAAAGCACTGTGGCTGGGATCATTCCTTGAGTGGCTATCCACTTACCCATTGTGCCAAAACAGGTCTCACCCTATGCCCCTGAGGGCTAAGGTTGCAAGGCATCTCAGTCCCCACCTTTAGGCTGCTCAGTTACTAGATTACTCGCTCCCGCCCAATGCCTGTTCTGTGACCCTGAGGGTGGAGCTTGCCAGGGCCGTTCTCCCACAATGGCTCCACACAGCCTACCACCAAACACTGGCAGCTCCGTCTGGGTTGGTGGCCATGTCTGGGGCCCCAGACAACACTCAACCCCCCCCCCACTCCTGCCCAAGTTCTCCCAAGGCAGTTCAACTGAGTGCCAAGTCCAAAAGAAACCCAAATGGCTCACTGGCATGGCCCTTCCAGCCTGCAGTCCCACTTTTGCCTCACCCACAGCCACTGACAGGATCAGACCGAACGAACAGGCACAACCACTTGCCCAATCTCCCCCACTTTAGCCTTCCTAGGTTGTCCAGAAGCCTCATGCTGTCTCCCTGTGTTCCCAAAGGGAAGTTTCTTGGCAGATCCTGCCTGGCAGAGATGCCTGAAGTCCTCTTTCCCCAGTCTCACCATGCCCAGCTGCGAGGAAGCTGTTACCTGTCCGCCATCCTGCTCCACCCCCCAGTACATTGGATTTTTATGGATTTTGGAATGACAAGATTTCTCTTATGTCATCCAGACTAGGATGTGGTGGTGTAATCATAGTTCCCTGCAGCCTCCAGCTCCTAGACTCAAGTGATTCTCCTACTTTAGACTCTTGATTAACTGGGTCTATAGGTAGGCATCACCATGTGCTGTTTATTTACCCTAAGGAAAACTCTATTTTTCTGAGAGAAGCCTAGTAGAGAAATATCTTGTTCAGAGAAATGGATTTCAGAAAGTTCCCCAAATAAATAATACATTAAAACAATTTTACCCTGGTTTAAATTTCTTTGCTGAATTTATTCTTACTCCTGTCAAGTTATGTGGATTTAGGTATGTTGTTTTCAACATGGATTAGAAGATTCGCCCTAAGTTATAGTGAAGGCTATGTCAAACGTTATTCTCTACTCTGTGTGAGCAGACATGTATAATTTTTTTTTAGACAATAAGCAATCTAAGTTCTTTCTTTTACTAATAGTGTTTTTTATACCCTATAAGTGTATTTTTATCAATGATTTTGAATTTTGCACCTTGAAACATATCATAAAGAGAATTAAAGACATTATTTCAAGCTAAGAGTAAGAAATATTTCCATATGTAATGACAAAGAGAATTAGAAGTTGAAATATACAATGCTTTAAATTACTGGGAAAATAAGATAAACTAAAATAGAGAAAATGTGATATAAGGAAAAGACTAAGATCAAAAACTTATTTAACCTAACAAGTAATAGAAAAACATGTATTCAAATATCAGTTAGCATTCTACTGCAAAAAAAAAAAAAAATAGCAAAGATTCAAACATAAGAGTGTTCAATAATATTTAGAGTGTAGTATTTTGAACTGAAACATTTGTCCACTATTGATACAACTATTTTATTTTTAAAATTTATTATTATTCTTTTTATTTCAAAATATTAACTAAGGGGGTCACAAGAATTTTGTTACATGGATTTGTTGTAGAATACTTAAGTCAGGGCCTTTGGTGTACTCATATCAGGGCAAATTTTTACCCCATGCGCACGTTTCTACCCTCCCTTCTTCTTAGTTTCTCATACCTGCTATTTCATTTTGTGCCCCTCTGTACCCCATCCTTTAGCTCCCACTTATTACTGATAACATGTAGTGTTTGTTCTCTATTCCTGAGATACTTCACTTTGGATAATAGTCTCCAGTTTCATCTAATTTGCTACAAAAATGGCTGAGTAGTAGTCCATGGTATACATATTTACATATACTACCTTTTCTTTATCCATTCATGAATTCATGGCACTAAGTTTGATTTTTGAAATTGTGAATTTTGCTGTGAAAAACATTGAAGTGCAGGTATTTTTGGTAAAATGACTTCTTTTCCTTTGGGTGATACTCAGAGGTGAAATTGCTGGATTGAATGGTAGGGTTACATGTATTTCTTTGAGGAATTTCCATACTATTTTCCATAGAGGTTGTACAAACTTACAGTTCCCCTAACCACGTATTAGCATTCTTTTCTCTTTGCGTTTGTTTTATCTCAACATTTTTTTTTATTTTTTCACAATTTTCATTCTGATATATGTAAGGTTAAATTAAAAAGCTTCTGCATAGCAAAGGAAATAATCAACAGAGTAAATTGACAACCTACAGAACTGGAGAAAATATTTGCAAACTATACATCTAATAAGAGATGATGCATAGATTCTACAAAGAACTCAAACACTCAAACAAATCAGCAAGAGAAAACAATCTCATCAAAAAGTGGGCTAAAAACATGAGTGGATTTTCTGAAAGAAGATAGACCAATGGACAAAAAACATATTAAAAAATGCTCACATCACTAATGATTGGAGAAATGCAAATTAAAACTAGAATGAGACACCTACTACTTTACCCCTATCAGAATGGTCATTACAACTGTTTTACAGTGTAATTTAAGAATGTGTATTGACTGCATTAAGCATAAATTCTCTTTCTAGAATAATATAAAAATATTTAAGTATTTCTTATTTGTCAGTTTGTGTGTTTTTTACTTTCTTATAGTTCACATTAAAGATGTAAAATTTCTTCATAGAGCATCATTGAAGGAGCACCAAAGAGGATGCAAGGACTCTGAAGCTAAGTTATCCAGAGCTTTGCCTCCATTCCCCTCTTGCCAATGAGAGGTCATATGTAAAATCAAACCAAACCAAAACTAAAAACTGCTTAGATGCACTTTAAAAAGATCTCAATCTCTGTATTACTTGAGTAACTCATTCAAGGTGACTACTTAGGAATATTCCCAATATTAACAAAGGTATAATTATTTGTATGTAAAACAAATAACTCAGAGAAGTTAAATAACTTGTCCAATTTCACCTGGGTACAAAATGGCAGGGCGAGTTATAATTGTTTGACTCTAAAGCTTGTACTACTTTGCTATAGGCATTGTAATTTAAATATCTATCTATTTTGTTGAGGCACTCTTATATTTACCTAAGTATTTAAAATACTTGCATGCAATTGATATAATAGAGGTTAAACATAAATTAGAAATTTCTTCTCCAATATAAGGTTTGATTTTTTATAAGTGTTGTTTACAGAAGCATTTTTTTTTTGGAGGCACAATCTCATAATGTCACCCTCAGTAGACTGTCGTGACATCAGAGATCCCAAACTCTTGGGCTTAAGTGATTCTTTTACCTCAGCCTCCTGAGTAGCTGAGACTACAGGCACCCACCACCAATGCCTGACTACTTTTTGGTTGCAGTTGTCACTGTTATTCAGCAGGCCAAGGTTGGGCTCAAACCTGCCAGTCTTGGTGTATGTGGCTGGTGCCCTACTCACTGAACTAAGGACGCCACCAGAAACATTCTTGATATTCCATGAAAAATCACCGAATATTTGCCATGAACAATTTTCCTTCTGACCCATATGTGCTACTATATGTTTAAATTATCTAGATATTTTGTTAAACATTTTGTTGAACATTTTTTAATAATTCTTTTACTTCTGACTATAGGAATCTAAATCTTCTGCATATTTAATTTCAAAAAATTTTAAATAGTTCACTTATATTATACTAGTGCTTTATAAATTTACTAACCCATAACAAAGAAGAAGAGCATTTGAATATCCCTGGGTATTTGTGCTTGGATCCCTAAGAAGCTAACCATAAATGTAAGATCCCTAAGAAGCTAACCATAAATGTAAGATTTCTGTATAATTATTTCTCTTATCTTAAAATATTCATGTGGACTGTGTATTCTATTCTATAATATATCCTTGATTGCTTTAATAAAATCTGTTTTAAATTGTTTACTACTTGGAAAAAAATTCTCCTTGTTGTACTGGTTTATATGGTTCAATTGCCTTCAGTCTACTGTGGGTAATAGAATTAGTCATCTTTTCCCACTTGTTATTGATTGCGAGTACTGTGCCTTAAAAAATGTCTGTTAAATAAACTAACTCTGTGAGTAACCCTTTATTATTTAGGAGGACAATGTGTTGAATTAAGTTATATTGCCTTCTATCATAGTTTTATTTCTTTCACACAGAAGAATAACAACTCAATTTTAAATTTGAAATCCCCAAGTTGCCCATTCTTTCTAGTAAACCACTGCCTGCTTATATAGTGAAGCAGGCTTTCAGAATCTGTATCCTGGAACAAGACAACAGAATCCAAGAGGCAGCCATGCTTGTTTGAAAGGCACATTCCTATATTGCTAATCTGAGCAGACGAGTCTAGTCCCAGGTGAGAACAGAGTGTGATTAGGGACAAAAGAAATTAAAGCAATGGTATTCAAAATTAAGATATACAGTTTTTTTGTTTTTAATCACTTTAATGTGAAATAGGAGTATAAGATGACTTCATGAGATTCCAAACTTAGATTTAGGCATTTAAAACATTTTAATAAGAATGGTAAATTTGTAGAGGTATGTAGCTTTCTGGCTTCTTTGTGGCACATTAGGGGAAGAATTGTCTTGGGCCACACGTTATGGTATGTCAATCAGGTTGATAAAATATCTCAGATTGCATGTGAAGCCCCCACACTGTACCCCATGGTTGAACTAATGTACACAACTATGATTCAATAAAAAAAAATGTAAAAAAAAATAAAAAAGATATTTATTATAAAAAAAAAAAACACACAAACACCAAAGAAAGTTGATGAGCAAAATGAGTAAAAAAAAAAAAAGCAAGGTCCATGCATAATTTTTATGATACTCATCACCATAGATGAGCAAAAAATAGTCCTCATATTATCCAAATGTAGCTCACAGGCCCCAGGTTAGACTCTCCTGTGGGGAAAACAGGCAATTCTTTTTCATCTGAGAGTTTTTATTAGGGGACATAAATGAAAACAAAATGACTTAAGTCAAAACACAATCATTAATAACATTAATGGAAAAATTAAGATTCTGTGTCCTATCCAGACAAGAAGGTAGTATAGTATAGAAATTGTTCCAAAGGCCAAAGTAAAGAAAAAAATTAATTTCAGAGCAAACTTATTGTTAAATAAGTCTGTCATTTTGAAAAAAAAGCTATGCTTGAAAAAATGATTAAAAGTCACTAAATTGTAAGTAATTGATTGTCTTTCAATTTTCTTGTTATTTTGCTTTCAGCTTATTTGATAGTCAATTTATACCTATACTGCCACAAGCTTGCTCTATCATCTCTCCTTCCCATCCACAGTATTGCAGAAAGGGAACCATCTATGATTTGTTTATGTGATCATTTTTCCTTGACTATAGATAAGTTGGTCATTAGTGGTCCTCTTATACAAGGGGAGTCAATTAATAAATTACATACTAAGGTGTAATACAAAGAGCTGACTTGACTCAAATACATTCTTCTCTTCAGAATTTGTTTTTTAAAGTAGGGATTTAGTTTAATCTCCTAGACTGAAAAAAAATGTTTTATTCATTGTACTTCAAGTCCAGTTAAGTCAGGAAAGACTGTTTTTCCACACAAACCCTAAAATCAGTCTCACCAATTACAAAGAAACAAAACCAAATAAAACTAAAAGCAAATAAAAGTTATTCTTAAAAGGTTAAATTCATTTTATAAATTAAGAAGTGCATTTGACTCTTACAAAATGTTTTATGTTCTGTTTAATTATCTGTATTATATAAGATTTTATTCATCAAAAAATAAGTTTACAGATTATCTTAGAAAGAATTAGCATCATTGATATGTTGAGTTCCCCTTTCCAAGCACTAGCCTGTTTCCATTTTCTCAAGACTTCAGGTGAGATAAACAGTTTGATAGGTGTCTGTTACTTGCAGTCACAGAACCAGATAAAAGCACATACTTATTTATAATACAATCTGATAAAATCATATATTTTAGGATCTATAAAGAAAATTTAACTTTACTTATTCTAATCCTTTAGATTAGAATCCTATAAAATTGAATCAAGTGTTGAATCCTATAATCTTAACAATTTGATAATCTGACATAAAAATCTGTGCTCTATCTGTGCTCTGTGACCTTGGGCACAGTTTTAGGTCAGACCTAACCAAAGCTATTTCTTCTTTAGCATTTATCTATATGGACAGTTAATTTTACATGAAAGTCTGTAAAAATATGTGCACCAGATATTTATCTTATTTTACATATATTTTTAATTTTCAAAAGCAATAGATTAACAGTATTGTTTTTCTCTGTGTAAACCACATATCAATTCTCCAAATTTTGACAATGTAATTGTCTTATGGTGTATTCCTTGATGTATAAATTTACTTAACATATTTTATATTATAGTGTTCACCTTATGATTCAACAGGCACTGATCATCAATGCACAGATGCTAGAGACTTTTTCCCTTTGTGGGAGTTTCACAGTAAAAAATTCTGGAATTGTTCACATACAGATATGGCTTCCATTTCATCATTTGTAATTCATATTTAAACTTACCTATTTCTAACTTATGTTTTTGCCATGTTATTGAATTCTGGTCAAACAAGAGGTCACCTTTTGGCTTTCATGATGTTCACTCTGATGATCCGTGGAGAACTGCAGGATCCCTGATCCCCTCTTCCCCAATTCACTGAACTACTATCCCTCTTACCCTCTGTGACGAAGACTCACACTTGTCTTTATAAAAATCCCTGGAATGTGCCAATTGCCACTTGCCTCATGATCTTTTTGTTTATAGTTATTTTTTATACCTAAAATACTTACTCTTTCTTTTTATGTAGGTGTCTTTGTCTCATTTTTCAGGACTTGTTTAAATAACAGGTTCTTTTCTGATGAGCCACGAAATATAAAGGGGCTATCACATTGTCATGCATTATTTTGGCAACTCTCTCCCTTCATTTATAAGATTTATCAGCTTTGATCCCTTATTTATTGTCTGATGAATTTCAGTTTTCCTATCATCTAGCAAAGAAACTATTAGCACTAATTTCTCAGTCAATATTTTTGTATAAAACAATGAATATGTAATTGTTAAATTGAGAGCCTGTGTATCTTCATCCTATAAGAAAAAAAGTGATAGTTTGGAAAACATGCCTCAATTTAATAGAAATCCATTAAGTATGCATTCTTGACAAACAGTAGAGATGCAAACAAGTTGTAAGAGTGCGGTGTCACTTGTTATCTGTGGAGTTTTGAAAGAGATTATTTTCTAATTTTTAGAATGGGGTTCATAATATTATAGAGTAACTCTCTTATAAATGCTGCATTGAAAAGAAAAACACATCTCTACCTAATATGTGAAAAAGTTTTATAAAAAGAAAATCTAAATCATTTTTATTGCTGCTGTCCATTTATCCTTAAACTATCATATCTAATGTCTTTATCTTAGCAATTTGGCTGGATGCTCCTGTATTCTGCTTAATCATAACAATTAGTATTTTCCTATGCTGGCTATATAGTTAGAAAGGAGGTAATAGAAAAGAGAACTTTTTACAGTTTATACATAATATTCTAGAAGGTAGACTTAAAAAATAATCAAAAAGTCTCCTGTAAAACTTTATTTGAAAAAATACTATGGTTTATTTTAACTTAACTTCCCTTCAATTTTCCTTTCTGTAGTGCTTGGTAGATAGATCCATGGCTTTTCAAAAGATGTTTTAGTTTAGAGGTAAGATGAATAGGCTGCACACCTGAAAAGAAGATGACCCAAGTACAAATGAAAAGTGGACATCACAGTGTGAGAATAAGCATATGGCCAGAGATCAAGGTCTCAGATATGGTGAAGAAAGGGAGACAAATTACAGAGGGCAGAAGGACTAATGGCTCAAGTTTTCAAAGATGTTGCTTTCATCATGGCCTACAAGAAAGAAAGAAGAAAAGATTGATGTTCAAAGCATCTCAGCATTTTTGTTGCTTATGAAACTCGGCCTACTGTCCTTTGATTTGACTGCTACCAGCAGGAAATTTTCAGGACCATGGAAAGGGCTTAAGATCACAAACTCAGTACAGCTACTATACATTTCTTAGCACTTAAGAAATTGAAAAAGAAAAAAAAAACAATTTCAGCAAAAACAATTGACTTCTGAATTACTTCTTAATTTCTTACATTTCCATTTGTTAAATTCTTTCTATGTATAAGGAAATGTTGGGATAGGAGAGCAGGCACACTGTATCAAAGAAGAAAAATGGTTGTGTAAAAAGAGCTACTGAGGAGGTGTTCTCTACATGTGCAGAGCTAATAGTTCATCTTGGTTTTGGAAAGTGAAGGCTGGGAAAGAGGTTTGCCTCTACTCCACCAATGTGGATCACCAAGATAAAAAGAATTTACTAGTATTAGACTGAGAAGCATAAAATTAGTGCTAAATTTGGCTACTACTCTATCTCAAGAAGCTAGACCTTGCCATTTGAAATTTTCCACCCATTTACATCCATATCCTTCCTTGATAATAATATAAATTTTGGCACAAATTAAGAATAATTAATAGGTAATTGATACAATGCAGCCATCTCAAGGTTAGCTCTCCAAGCTTATGGGTAGAGAAAGTTAAAAATTTAAGAATGATGTTGAGATTATAAATACAACTGGGTAAAGGAAAGGTAATTTTCTCCTTGTTGCGTTATTTCATGAGAGAAGATAAGGACCAAGGTACCTTTTACTCAGAGTATACTCAGTGTTAACGCCTTTGAGAAACCACAGGAAAATAATTAAATAAAATAAAGAAGAGTATAATGGAAATAATTAGCATTTCCATGTGGCTTAGTTCAACAGATGGAAGACCAGAGAGTTCCAGAGAGTTATGCCCCATGCACAATCTGAGACTGCTCTGAAAAGAGCATCATCCTGGGAAGCTGTGTGAAGCTCAGGAAGTTTTGGATTCTACTATAAACAGGACTGGCATTCCCTTAAGATCATTCCACTCTCATTTAATTTTGCTGTACCTTATATATATTCTTATCATTGTTCTATTACCCATCATGTCCACGTGTTTATTCCTCAAATTTGCAAAGCGGGTTAACTGTTTGTTTGTTTTTTTTCTACACAGTCCATTGAGCCTTGAAGTAAATGGGTAGAAAAAAAAAAAAAAACCAATCTTAACAACAACGACCTTATTGTATATCCTCTATCTATCCCTCTTTCTATAGTGGAAAAAATAATTCTCTTATTAGGCTTTTTCCCTCATAATTTAAATCCCACTTATTAATTTGACTGGTATGTAGGAGTCTGTTTTGGGAGCTTAGGATCACCACTTTTGTCTATGGCCACATATTATATTTCTCAGAATCCTCTTTTCAGTATGGTCTAGGCAATAAATAAATAAATAACTTGTGCATGAATTGAAACATGGAATTAAAGTGGAAGCTATTACTCTCAAGGAGTTTATAATCATCAGACTTTGTGTCTGCAGGCCTCAGCTTGTACTTTGTCTTCTTAACTAATGAATGGACCTAGAAAGAAATAGGTCTTATGCTAATAACCACGGGCTTGATTGCACTTTGGAGAGAAAAAGCAACTTCCAAAGACTTCTGCAGGATGACTTCTCACCCTCTTCTTCTGTGTGTTATGACTTGGGAAGACAAGTAATTGTGGATTCTCGGATTTTCCTACAATCTCTGACCTGTTCACACAGACCAGTGCTTCAGGTGTCATGGCTCTTAACTCCTTCTGATATATCCATATCCCTCTTTTCCAGAACTGTACTTCTTTACCTTCTCCTATATTTGTATTTTCTCACTCCCACAGACAACTACTTGTTTTCACAATATTTTTAGTGGCTCTGGTTTTCTGACTGAGTGCTAACTGATAGAAATTTTATATATTGATTCCAAGGGAAAAGAACCTTAAGACTGTGATCCTAGAATTGGTTCTCTGATGTGATTAGATTTAAAGACATTAATGACTCCTCTGCAAGTGGTAAATGAAACACTGAAAGGCCATGGCATTTAGCGGCACAATCATTACTGAAATCATCCCTTTCAATTTTCTGGAGTCCAGTGCCTGTAGAAGGCTAGGTTTTGGATAACCTTGTAGTTGCTGCCTTTGAAAATTACAGTGGAAATAAAGACCATAAAGACTATAGGATTGGTTTCTTATAAGTATATGGAAACAATTGAAAAAAGAAAAATGGTAAGCTCAGTGTTTTACATTCCTACCTCATAACCAGAGAAAACAAAGAGTAGGCTTCTATGATTTCTCTAAAAGGACCCTTTATGTCCTGTAACTGCAGATTTAATTTTAGTCAGAACCAAACTGAAATCTGTTTCTACAGGTAGTTAAGTTTCCTTGTAAATTAAAATGACAGCCTTGTAGAGTTTCACATTAAATTTAGGGTATTGATTAGGAAATGGCAGCATTCAGAAGATGGGAATGAGGAGATAAGGGCAGAATAAATAAAGACAATGTCTGATGGATTCTGACATTGCTTCTTTGCCTCTATACTCCCACAGGAGGAAAATAGAAAGTACTTGATTAAATAACTTATAATTAATTAATACTTATGAGTAAATAATTATGTTTGTCAGTGTAGTAGGTTGAAAAATGTCTCCCAGGGTGGCGCCTGTGGCTCATTGAGTAGGGCGCTAGTCTCATATACCGAAAGTGGCAGGTTCAAACCCGGCCTTGGCTGAATTCTGAAAAACAGAAAAATAGCCGGGCGTTGTGGCAGGTGCCTGTAGTCCCAGCTACTCAGGAGGCTGAGGCAAGAGAATCTCCTAAGTCCAAGAGTTGGAGGTTGCTGTGAGCTATGTGACACCAGGGCACTCTACCAAGGGCGATAATATGAGACTCTGTCTCAACAACAAAAAAAAGAAAACTGTCTCCCAAAGCTACTAGGGCCTAATCCCTTGTACCTGTAAATGTTACTTTATATGGAAAAGAAAAGGTATTGCAGATGTGATTAGGTTAAGAATGTTGAGAGGAGGAAGTGATCTTGGATTATCTGAGTGGACTCTAATGTTATCACATAATATGTGTCCACATAAGAGCAAGACAAAATGAGACACCACACCACACCAGAAGAGAAGAAGACGTAAAAACAAGCCAAGGAATGCCAGCAGTCCCCAAAGCTGGAAATAGCAAGGAATGGATTCTCCCCCTAGAGTCTTTCCCTGGGACATCCTGATGCCAGGCAGGGAAACTGATTTTGAGCTTCTGGTCAAGAGAATAGTGAGAAGATACATTTCTGTTGTTTTAACTCTCTGTTCTGGTAATTTTTTTTACAGCAGCCTTAGCAAACTAATTTAGTAGAGAGATGCTGTGCTGCCTCAAGACCCTGTTTCAGTATTTCTGTGGCTTCTAGAATTATAATCATAGTCATATTCTGCTGGATTTCAACAGGGTGGATAGACATTATTATTAATAAGAGGTATTTTACATACTAAAATAATTGCAAATCTTTTACAGTTGAAGAGGCGTATGTATAAAATGTATCCTAAAACAGTTGGATTATGGTGGAAGGATGTGAAGTTGAAGAGAGCTGAATTCATTAATATGGGTACTCTTAACTAGAAATTTTGTATTTGATTAATTTGAAGAGGCTCCAAGTTTCCTGAATTGGTTGATGGTGTTTGGATACAAAGGTGAACCATGTTAAATTAAGTACAAGTTTCAGAATATCTTTGAAGTAGAGAAAGGGACATTAAGGTTTAAGGAGATTGGATGCTAGGATGTAATTGCTATGTAGGACTCACTCTGCTCTTCAGTTCCCTTCTCTGTCTGAAGGTGAAGAGGCTTTGGTAAATGTAATGATAAAGGGATGGGAGGGGAAAATACTAAATCTCCCATCACACAAAGAGCAACTCTGTGCAAACTGAGATTACTCATCAGAATTGTTACAAAATAGATTAAGGAAACACTAGTGAAAACTATAAGACACAAGGGATGGGTCTAGTGCTTTTGAGGGGCAACAAGATTAAACCAGTCCTGACTGCTTTAGCTGTGCTATAATACCACTTGCCTCTTTAGCTAACAGTAATGTCATTTTCTTATTAACATAGCATGGGTAGTCTGAAGGTACTAAATGATCTTCCTGCACATGCTTAATTTGTTTCAATGTGAATATATAATAACACAATAGAAGAGCACTGTGTCCTTTACCCGGAAGGGATTTAAGGCAACCCCATGAGTAGGTGGTATGAATCTTACTCTCCAGAGAACTCCTGTGCTGCCCAGGAATGAGCTCTCTGTGTAGGTAACGCTAATAAACTCATCTAATTCACCAAGTTGGATTGGTCTTGGTCATTCTCTGGTCTCTCAGCTCCATCTCCATTTGTAGGGTGTTCTTCCTGTACTGCCCTGGGATTTTCCCAAAGCAGAGGGAAGGACGTCTTGGAGGAATTCGGAGGGAACTCTTTCCTATAGATTAGCAATGATAGTAAGAGAAGCTGCCAATAAATGGGATACCTGGACTCAGTAGCAGTAATGGAATTCCAGTGACCAAGTGGCAACAGTTAACCTGTAGAGAAAAGGTAGACATGGTTACTGAGTGGTCAAAAGGGCCAGTACATCTAGTAAGAATAGTTTGATAAAAGCCTTCAATTTTGACTAATTGATTATGATGCCTCTTCTACTGAAATAGGTTGACAAACTAGTATAGCATTTTATTTGATTTGTATAAGCAGAAACATTCTTATGGTAAAAAGATTTTTATTTTGAAGTAACACAAAATAGAGTTAAGGCCCCTTAATGAATTCCCAGACTTGAACTTGGAAAGAGATTCAGAAACCCTTGAAAACATTTCTTCTCTTCTTGCATCATCCTCTTGTCTAATAAAATATGAAAGGATAACAAATCGACTGCTAATTTCACTATCTTAGTCACAGGATATTGAAGGTAACCTGTACCCACTAGTGAACCATCATTCCAGTTCTTACATTGTCTATTAAAAAGAAAAAGACAAGAAAAATACATGTGAGAAGCTTAAGTTCTTCTCACAGAGGAACTAATAAACTCTAAATTAGTTAAAGAGAGATACAGGAGAAGTTTTATATCTTTAGAGACGAGGGTAACCATATTTTTGGTGTTATAAGGAATAGTTGAACTATTAATGAAATCTCAATTTTTTCCATTGTCTTTATTTAGAATTGAATATGTTTAAAAGATGTGTATATGGATATAGAGTTAATAAGAAGGTGAACAGTGCTGCTAAATTATACATTGTCAACTTGTCATTATTCCTTTTGTAAGATAAAACATTATTTCCCCCCAAATTCCTTTTTAAAATTTTTATTAAATCATAATTGTGTACATTAGTGCAATCATGGGGCACAATGTGCTGACTTCATATACAATCTGAAATATTTTCACTGAACTGTTTAACATAGCTTTCGTGGCATTTTCTTAACTATATGTGGACATTAGTATTCTGCATTTAATAAGTTTCACCTGTACCCTTCTTTTCATTTATTTATTTATTTTTGAGGAGACAGAGTCTCACTTTATTATACTCGGTAGAGTGCTATGGTGTCACACAGCTCACAGCAACTTCCAACTCCTGGGCTTAGGCAATTTTCTTGCCTCCGCCTCCTGAGTAGCTGGGAGGAGCACTACAGGCTCCTGCCACAACACCCAGCTAGCACCTGTACCCTTCTAAGATGCACCGTACGTGTGATCCCATCAATAGCCCTCTCTCCACACACCCTCCCGCTCCCTTGCCCTTTCCCCCATATTCTTGTGCTATAATTGGGTATTAGCCTTCATATGAAAGTTGTAAATTAGCTTCATATTAGGGCTGAATACATTGGATACATTTTCTTCCATTCTTGAGATACTTTGCTAAGAAGAATATGTTCCAGCTCCATCCATGTAAACATGAAAGAGGTAATGTCTCTATCTTTCTTTAAGGCTGCATAATATTCTATGGTATACATGTATCACAATTTATTAATCCATTCATGGGTCGATGGGCACTTGGGCTTCTTCTATGACTTAGCAATTATATATTGGGCTGCAATAAACATTCTAGTACAGATGTCTTTATTATGACTTAATTTTTGGTCTTCTGGATATATATCTAGTAAAGGAATTATAGGATGGAATGGCAGGTCTATTTTTAGATCTCTAAGTATTCTCCAAACATCCTTCCAAAAGGAATGCATTAATTTGCATTCCTACCAGCAATGTAGACGTGTTCCCTTTTCTCCACATCTACACTAACATCTCTGGTCTGGGGATTTTGTGATGTAAGTAGTTTTGATTTGCATTTCTCTTCTGATTAAAATGATGAGCATTTTTTCACGTATCTGTAGGCCATATGCCTGTCTTCTTTAGAGAAGTTTCTTTTCAAGTCCTTTTCCCAGCCTGAGATAGGATCACTTGTTCTTTTGTTGCTAATATGGTTGAGTTCTCTGTGTATCTGCTTATTAAACCTTTGTCGGAGACATAACCTGCAAATATTTTCTCCCATTCTGTGGGATGTCTGCCTGCTACACTTACTGTGTTCTTAGCAGTGCAGAAGCTTTTTAGTTTGATCAGGTCCCAGTAATGTATTTTTGATACTGCTTCAATTGCCTGGGGAGTCCTCCTCATAAAAAATTCACCATGGCCGATTCCTTCAAGAGTTTTTCCTGCACTTTCTTCTAGTATTTTTATAGTTTCATGTCTTAAGTTTTAATCATTTATCCAGTGAGAGTCTATCTTAGTTAATGGTGAAAGGTATGGGTTCAGTTTCAGTCTTCTACAGGTCACCAGCCGGTTTACCCAGCACCATTTGTTAAATAGGGAATCTTTTCCCCACTGAATGTTTTTAATTGGCTTGTCAAAGATCAAACAGTAATAAGTAGCTGGGTTCATCTCTTGGTTCTCTACTCTGTTCCATACATCCATCTCTCTGTTTTTGTGCCAATACCATGCTGTTTTGATCACTATCGATTTGTAGTACAGTCTCAGGTCTGGTAGCATGGTTCCTCCGGCTTTGTTTTTATTGCTGAGCAATGTTTTGGCTATTTGAGTTTTTTTCTGATTCCATTAAAACATAGTATTATTTTTTCAAGGTCTTTTAAATATGACAATAGAGCTTTAATAGGAATTGCATTAAAATTGTATATTGCTTTGGGTAGTATGGACATTTTAACAATGTTAATTCTTCCCAGCCATGAGCATGGTATGTTTTTCTATTTGTTGACATGTTCAGCTATTTCTTTTCTTAGAGTTTCATAGTTCTAGTTATAAAGGTCTTTCACATCCTTTGTGATAAACTCTCAAATATTTCATCTTCTTTGGTACTACAGTGAAAGGGATGGAGTCCTTCACTGTTTTTTTTGGCTTGACTGTTATTGGTACATATAAAGGCTACAGATTTATGAGTGTTAATTTTGTAGCCTGAGACACTGATGTATTCCTTGATCACTTCTAAAAGTTTTGTAGTAGAATCCCTGGTGCTTTCCAGATATACAATCATATTATCTGTGAAGAGTGAAAGTTTAATCTCTTCTGATCCTATGTGGATACCCTTGATTGCTTTTTCTTCCCTGATTGCAATGGCTAAACTTCCATTACAATGTTGAAAAGCAATGGAGACAATCGTAAACCTTCCCTGGTTCCTGATCTAAGGGGAAATGATTTCAATTTAACTCCATTTAATACAATATTGGCTGTGGGTTTGCTGTAGATGGCCTCTATTAGTTTAAGAAATGTCCCATCTATGCCGATTTTCTTAAGTGTTCTGATCATGAAGTGATGCTGGATATTATCAAATGCCTTTTCTACATCAATTGAGAGAATCATATGGTCTTTATTTTTTAATTTGTTTATGTGCTGAATTACATTTATGGACTGGGACAAAGCCCTTTTGATCGTGGTGTATAATTTGTTGGATGTGTTCCTGGATTCTGTTTGTTAGGATCTTATTGAATATTTTTGCATCAATATTCATTAGTCATATTGGTCTGTAGTTTTCTTTTCTTGTTGGGTCTTTCCCTGGTTTAGGGATCATGGTAATATTTGCTTCATGGAAGGTGTTGGTTAGTATTACATATTTTTCTATATTTTAGAAAAGGTTGAGTAATATAGGCACTAGTTTCTCTTTAAAGGTTTGGTAGAATTTCTGTTCTTGGGCTTTTCTTTTTAGATAGATTTTGTATAGTTGATGCTATTTCAGAATTTAATATCGGCCTGTTCAATATTTCCACTTCATTCTGGCTAAGTCTAGGAAGGAGGCATGCATCCAAATATTGATCAATTTCCTTCAGATTTTCATATTTCTGAAAGTAAAGTTTCTTGTAATATTTGTTAAGGAGTTTTTGAATTTCTGCAGGGTCTGTTGTTATTTTGTCCTTACCATTTCTGATCAAGGAAATTAGAGCTTTTACACTTTTTTTCCTGAGTACGCTGGCCAAAGGTTTATCTAGTTTATTGACCTTTTCAAAGAACCTACTTATTGATTTATTGATCTGTTGCATAATTCTTTTGTTTTCAATTTCATTTAATTCTGCCCTGATTTTGGTTATTTCTTTTCTTCTGCTGGGTTTGGGGTTGGAATGTTCTTCCTTTTTCAGTCAATTGAGGTGTCCCATTAAGTTGTTAACTTCCTCTCTTCCTGTTCTCTTGAGGAAGACTTGCAGTGCTATAATTTTCTCTCGTAGGACTGCCTTTGCATTGTCCCAGAGGTTCTGATAATTCTTGTCTTCATTGTCGTTTTGTTCCAAAAATTTGGTCATTTCCTTCTTAATCTCATCTATGACTCATCTATTGTTCAGATAAGGTTATTTAGCCCCCATGTTTTTGTTTGAGTATGCAGATTGCTGTTATTATTGAGTTCAACCTTTATTCCATGGTGTCCGAGAAGATGCAAGGAATAATTTCTATTCTTTTAAATTTGTTGAGATTAGACTTGTGACCTAAGATGTGATTGATTTTGGAGGCTGTTCCATGGGCTGATAAGAAGAATGTGTATTTAGTTTTATTAGTATGAAATGTTCTGTAGATGTCTGTTAAATCCAGATGTTGCATGGTTAAGTTTAAATGTAAAATTGCTTAGCTTCTTATTGGAGGATCTATCCAACACTGTTAAAGGAGTATTAAAATCTTGAACTATTTTGGAGCTGGAAGAAATCAAGTTACTCATGTCTATTAGAGTTTTTCTTATAAATTGAGGTGCAGTCTGGTAGGGTGCATAAATATTAATAATCGAAATATCATGATATTGAGTATTACCTTTAACAAATATGAAATGTCCATCTTTATCCTTCCTTACTTTGGTTAGTTAAAAGCCTACTGTATCTGCAAATAAGATTGCAACACCTGCTTTTTTCTGTTTTCCATTTACCTGGAATATAGATGACCATCCTTTCACCTTGAGGCTATGTTTATAATTAAGGTAAGATAGATTCTTGTTTGCAGCAGATATCTGGCCTGAGTTTTTGTATCCAGTCAGCCAACCTATGCCTCTGCAGAGGACAATTTAAACCATTCACATTAATTGAAAATATTTATAAATCTTTAGAAAATCTAGTGGACATTTTTAATATTTTTGTCACTGGGGAAGTTGGAATTTGATAAGAAGTTTCCGGGCGAGAAAACTTTTATGGTGGAGAATTATGCTAGTCATTATGGAGGATAGGCCTGAGAATATCCTGGAGAGCTGGTTTAGTTATAGCAAATTTCTTCAACATGTGGATGTCATTTAAGTTTTTAATTTCTCCATCATAAATAAAACTCAGTTTAGCTGGAGACAGTATCCTGTGTTGAAAGTTATTTTGTTTGAGGAGATTAAAAGTGGATGACCATTCTCTTCTAGCTTGATAGGTTTGATCAGAGAGATCTGGAGTTATTCTAATATTCTTCCTCTTGTAGGTTATGGATTTCTTGCATCTGGATGTTTTCAGAATCTTCTCCTTCATATTAAATTTAGTGAACTTAATTATGATGTGTTTGGGGGATGTCTTATTCGAGTTGAGTCATGCTGGGGTTCTGAAACTGTCTGCTATCTAAATTTCAGAATCTCTTGGCATGTGTGGAAAATTACCTTTATAATCTCAGAAAGAAGAGACTCTGTGCCTTGTGACACTACCTTGTCATTTTGAGGTATCCCTATAAGGCGAATACTGGTTTTCTTCGAGGTATCCCAGAGCTGCCTGAGAGAATGATCTGTTTTTGCCTTCAATTTCTCTTCCTCTTTGTATGTTTGAAAGCATTTGAAAGCTTTGTCTTCAATGTCCGAAATCCTTTCTTCTTCTTGCTCCATTCTGTTGCTGAGGGATTCTACTGTGTTTTTCAGATCTTTGAGGGCTGCAACTTCTTGTCTCAAATCTTTTCTTGTGTCAAAATCTTTGGTCATTTGGTCTTTGAATTCCTTGACTTCTTGAGACAATTTGTTCTCCTTAGCAAAGTATCTCTAGAATGGAAGAAAAAGTATCCAATGTATACACCCCTAACATGAGACAAATTCTTTATTGTTCAAGTGAAGGCTATAACCCATTTATTGCACAGGAAGACGGGAAAAGGGGAGAGGGAAGGAAGGGGAGGGAGAGGGTGGGGGGAGATGGGACAAAGAGTGAGATCACATATGTGGTACATATTCGAAGGGTCAGGAGAAAACTTCTAAATACAAATCAAAAATGTTTTCATATAGTAAATGAGAAAATATCATGAATGGTATGTCAATCAGGTTGATAAAAATATCTCAGATTGCATGTGAAGCCCGCACACTGTACCCCATGATTGAACTAATGTACACAGCTATGACTCAATA
>CAUYON010047866.1:0-33946 GCA_963573935.1 Arctocebus calabarensis
GGTGGGGTTGAGTGTTTTTGTGTGTGTGTGTTTTTTTTTTTTTTTTCGGTTGGGTGGTGGGTGGGGTGGGTGGTTTGGATGGTTGGAGGGTTAGGGGGTGGGAGGGATGGAGGGAGAGAGAGATGGAGGGAGGGAGGGATGGAAAAGGGAGGGAGGGGTGAAGGGAGGGATGGGTGGATGGATGGAGGGAGGGAGGGATGGATGGAGGGATGGAGGGAGGGAGGGGTGGAGGGATGGAGGGAGGGAGGGGTGGAGGGATGGAGGGAGGGAGGGGTGCCCACTTGGGTCGGTCCCAAGCCCCCAGTGGGTCATAGGCACGAGCTCTGCCATCTTTCTGCTCTGTGGAGACAAGTGAGGGTTGTTCCTTATCACAGCCAACCAGGTCGACGTCAGACGAGACGGAGTAGAGACCCCTCCTCCATTTCCTCCCTCCAATGCAGCCACCGAGGCTTCCGCACAGCCCTGCAGAGGCAGAAACTACAGTGAAAGGAGCTCCGTGGGTCAATCCTCAGCGTCTTCAGCCTGGAAGCCTCAGAGATGGGCTACCAGTGGTCGCTTACTACTGTTTGATATCAGTTTTACGTACACACTTCCACACAGAGTGAATTGCAAGTGGATGTTTACATCTAAGGAGAGCTTCTATGTTATAATTGATAGAAATTTTAATTTCCATGTGGTTTCGAAAGTAAACATGCAAATGGCTCTTTTCAGTATTACCAAGCCTTAGTTATTTTTAGGGACACAACATGTCTTACTTTGGCCCCCAGAGTGAGTGAAATTAAAAGCAAACACAGATGGGACGAGGCCTGGAAAAACAGGGACAAGGAAGGGGCCAGCTTGACTCTCTGCCACCTGCTCCCGGGTGCCCTGACCCTCGGCCAGAGCTGGGAGCGAGCAGCCTCTGCAGCTGGCCTCCTGCACTGTGGCATGAGTATCGGCGTCCTGTGCTAAGTGAGAGTGAGCAGGATCACCCCTGGGAAGGGATGAGATTTGTCTCCTGCAGTAGAGACTTGAGGCCTCTCCCTGGGGGGAAAAGCTTTGGGGGAGGAAAGGGAGGCAGAAGGCTTTTCCCCACACCTCTGAATGTGCTGGGATGAGCGGTGCTTGGTGCAGAAAGAGCTCGCTCTGGGACCCTGAGTTCCGTGCCAGGGCTGCAGCCGGGTCTGTGAAGCATGGGGAGGGTGGAAGCTCTGAGCATCACTGTTGACGGCTGCAGGAGGGAAGGGGCAAGGCGATGTCGGCCATCCAGACCTGGACTTCTCCCCCAGAGCACATTTGCCTCCAGGGAGGCATGGCAATACCTAGAGACATTCAGACTGTCACATGGGACGGGTGCCTCTGGACGCCCTACAATGCATAGGCACGCAGCCCCCTAAACAGTTCTCTGACCCCAGGGGGAGAGGCCCTGCCTTGAGAGTCTAGCCCCAGACACTAGAAATGGGTGTCACCTAGGCTGACAGATGAGGAAGGGACACTCAGAGCCCCCGGCTGGGCAGGGCACCTTCCAGCAGCTCGTCCTTCCCATTTCCAGGGCCAGCTGAGTATCCTCGTGGTCTGTGTGTGCCTGGATGTGGAGAAATCGGGGATACCCAGCTCTAGGACACAGGAAACAGGCACGAATCAGGTGACTGTCCCGCGGGTCAGATCAGGACCACCCTGCAGGTGGAGTGCAATGTTCACGGCTGCACCTGTGCCCATCCCCAGGCCTCCGTGCTCCCCTGGGGCGTGTTTGGTCCCACCTCTCAGTCTCCGAGTCCCTCCGAGGTGAGGCAGCTACCGTCCCACCCCGAGAGGTGGGCCGCGTGTGGTTCCAGGGCTCAGCAAACGCAGACAACTCCTCCTGGGAGTCCAGATGGAGAGAGAGTGTGCGGCAGGACCACCGCTCCACTGATGCTGGGGACCAAGCGCACCCAGCCTGTCCCTCTGCAGAGGACGGCAGGAAGCCAAGGGACCATGTCAGACATAAAGGTGCCAGGGCAAGGAGCTGGTAAGGGATGGACGGAAGGTCAGAGACCTTGGGCTGAGCGACACCTGGGAAGCTCTCAGGGCAGGACCTGGCGGAGCCTAAGGCACAGGTTTGAAGACCCCAGCATCCAGAGCGTGTCCTGTGGGGTCCTTCTAGAGAGCTGACCCCCACCTACCGGGAGGACAGCCCTCCAGGCCGTGTCTACCTATCTGACCACTTCCAATTCACAGACAGTTCAGGGCTTGGACTGAAGCCAGCTGTGGCCACCATTTTTCAGAGACTCAGGGCTGCTGGCCAGAGAAAGGACAGGGACGCAGATGGCCAGTCCCAAACTTGGCTTGCCTGAGTCCACTCTAGGACTGGCAGTGAGCTTGGGAAGGGCTGGGAACCAGGAGCCCCTGAGGAGGATGTAGGGCCACTAATGTCTGGCCCTTTTTTGCCACCTTGAAAAAGACAGAAAAATGAAGAGGATGAAGGCAGGCCTGGAGACCCAGGGCAGCTCCGTCAGGCACTTGCAGGACATTTGGAAGGAGCAGGCAATCCAGCACAGACCCCCACCCTGGGGAGCTCAGAATTGTTGGGAATGCAAGAAAAATACAGATATTTTGGGCTCATCTTCACTATCATATTTTTAAAAGTCAGAAGCCGCCAGGCTTGGGGTCAGACAGAATAGTTGCGCCCAGCCGTGAACTCTGAGAGCTGAGAGCGCCTGGCCTCGGCTCCTGACCCTCCACACTCTCCTCTGCACACGGAGATCCAAGACTCCGAGAGAACGGTCAGGCGGGGCATAAACACATCTCTCCCCATCCTGGAAAACATTTAAGATGGTAAGTGGGGGAGGGGGTGGATTGTGGTGTGAGAGGAGACAGAGGCTGGTGGGGTTGGGGTGTCATCTGGGTTTTAGTCCCCAAATCCCCACACGGGGACAGAGTAGTCTGGGAGACTTGTCCTAGGGGAGAATGGTGCTGCCACCAATGCCCACCATGAGGTTCCCGGGGCTGCAGGGCAAAGGACAGGACAGGCAGAGGAGGTGGCTCACGCAAGCCCCATGTGGGACGCACGTGTCTCAAATTTTTTAGCAGCCTTATTAAAACAAGGATAAAGAAACGGGTGAAATTAATTGCAACAACGTGTTTTAATTGCAATAATGTGTTTAAACACAACACGTGCAAAATCATATCACTTTAATTACAACATATAGTCAATGTAAAAATATTAAGAGATAGTGAACGTTGTTTAAATACTAGTCCTCAAAATCTGGTGTGTTTTTTATGATGACAGCACATCTTAACTCAGATCAGCCACATATCCAGGGTGCAATGGGCACACATGGCCAGCACAGGTGCGCACTGGGCCCTGGATCCTACCTGGCCGTGAGTCCCTGCAAAGAGCCCAAGTTGAGCTTGGGCTGAGGCAGGGGACTGAGAAGGTGGGCCCCAGCCCCAGAATCTCACCTGAGCTGCAGCCACCCCAGTACATGGTGCTGGGCCCGAGGACTGGGTCCTCTCTGACTTCAGCCTGGAGTAACGTGGGACATCTCCAGTGCCCTGTCTGAAACAGCAAAAGTCATACAAAGTGGCTTAAAACTTTCTGTGCAACATTTAAAGTTTTTAACATATCTGCAGTGAACTTTAATGGGATTCCATAAAAATTGAACAGACCTTCGAACTAGCTAGAATAGTCAGCCGATGACCTTGGTGGTTTTCAATTAAATCCAAAGTGCAAATTCAAGGATTTCAGAGTCATCTGTGGCCAACTGCTCCAGGAGTCAGGAGCATTCGAGGTGACTCAAAGTGGACGGCTGGATCAGCTGATTCTAGGGTTGATCCGGACCAGCTCTTCCCAGCCATGGGATGGAGGAAGTGATGTTTCAGGGTGTGAGCCCCTTGTAAAGCATTTTCCAGAAGGGCATGCATAACCCCCACCCTTCCGTTACTTCCACCTCCAGGTCTGATCTCACGTGTGAAGGCAAAGCACACACTGGTTATGAAAATCATTGGTTCAGCCGCCTCTATGTCCAGTGTGACCGGTGTGAGTTTGGGGGTGCTCAGCATGGGGGCTGGCTGGGTGTCAGTTGTCAACCCAATTTGTGATGACTTCCTTAAGTACAGAGCCCAGCCTGAGTTCTAGAAGGAGGCAAAACGCTTCGCTTACTCCTTATAGTGAGTCATTGGCGGAAGGACAGTGTGCCAAACTCAGCCCCCAGCTCTCCCGGCCTCAGCCCGGCAGGATGGTCTCTGCCTCTCTGAATCTGCCAGTCACCACTCTTCCCAGTCATCTTTGGGCACTTACCAGCACCAAGTGTTACAACTACATATGTACTTGAACTATCTCCCCTGCTGGATGAGCAGGTTGTGAAACACAGGCTCTGGCTCACGGCCTGGGTCTCTCACAGTGAGACACAGAGCCTTAAGCAAGGGAGAGATTTATTTATTTATTTATTTATTTTTTGCAGTTTTTTTTGGCCGGGGTTGGGTTTGAACCCACCACCTCTGGCATATGGGGCCAGCGCCCTACTCACTGAGCCACAGGCGCCGCCTGTTGAAAGAATCAGCAAAGGCATTTGGCTTCCTCCTCCCGGCACTGCCCGTAGTCTCAAAATCTCCTTGGTTGGACCTTGCTTCAGGCCACACCATTGTCTTCTTTCTTCCCCTCTTTTCTCCCCATTTCTTGCTTTCCAAGTACCACCCTAGAAAGTCTCAATTAACTGCTGGGCTCAGGGAAAATGTCCTAGTTAACTAAATGAATGAATGATTAAAGCTAACTAAAGAGTAATCAGCAAACATTTTTCTGGTTGCTATGAAAATCCTCATTGTCAAACACATTTCTAAATACAGAAATGCCCATCTGTCTCAGGAGCAGTGATAGCATGAACATAGCTGCACTTTTCCTGCACGGTCAGGGGCTGTTTCTCATCACGGGTGGGTCTCCAGGAGGGCCCCACTCCACTCCAAACCACCCGTGCTCACCTCCTGAAACTTCTCGTAAAGGATTAGACAGCTGTCAGGCACATCTGAGCCCAAGTGTAAATGGACCCCTCACTTTCCCATTTTAATCCAAAGCTCTATGAGAATGTGGACAAGAGAGTGCCAAACTAGAGGCAAAAACATTCTATGAAATTGACTTTATAAAAAACACAGAGGCTGGTGCATACTGTCCATGCAGAACTGTCCTCACCCTTCCCCTTCATTTAGAGAACAAACACTCATTTTGTTCATGCAGCAGGCAGCATGCAAGTTAGAGGATCTGGGGGTAATAACCTCCACCAGTTAAACCAGTTCCCTCCACAGCCATCCATGCAGGAGAGTGATTTCAGCTGGTGGGTCGCAAGAGGATCTTAGGGGTGCCAGGAAAATTTTTAAAGATCATTAATTAAATTATTCTTTAAAGAAATTCAAAGCACAGTAAGTATATTCTTCTTTTTACTCTTTTTTTTTCTGACCCACATAAGTTAGGTGTGTCACTGACGTTTAACTATAAGTTCAAGTGTGCCATGAGATAAAAAAAAAAAAAAGTTGAAAACCTCTGGACCACTCTAACACAGTGGCCTGTGCCACACAGACTGTGTATGAGCCGTGAAGGGCAGTCTGCCGAGCAGCTGCTGAAGAAAATTTTCTATACCTTAAAAGGAGGCACAAGTTTGTTCTCTCTTCTTACCTTGGGGTAAAGTTTTCTAAGGATGCGATTCTCAGTGCTACAGCAGCCCCTTTGTGAACTGAGGGCCGGGTTGGGGAACCAACTCCACCAAGCTGGCAAACAGAAGAGTGAAAGAGCCTCGTTCTCAAGTACATTGCCACTCACTAGATCAGCCAGCCTTGAATATCCAGAATTTTCCATTTTGACTTGAGTAATTTAGACTTTCTGTTACCTATAGCTAAAATCTTAAGTGATATGCAAAACTCTTAACTCTTTTTGCCTCCTAGTAGAGGGCAATGAAAAAAGTAAGAGAGAAATATAATCCACTTAGTTTTATATTCTAGGTGGTCTTGCCCTGATTAATTATAATTTTATTTTATATCTTTGACATTTTTGTTGTTGTTTTTAGGAGAATTTTGAAGCCATGGCTTCTACCCTTCTAGGACCCTGACACACAAGCCTAACCTACTTTCTTCATCCCTAGAGCCATCCCCTGAAAGGCACAATTACTACACAAGGTGATGCTGTTAGTGTATTGCACAGTGGAAGCCTCATACTGGTCTGCTCAGACGAGGGAACTGCTCGCCAGCGGTGAACACCCCAGCAATCGCAAAGTCAGCAGGCCGGGTGGCCACAGTCCAGGTACACGAGGACGCTCAGACCAAATCGTGGAGGTCTCCACTGGTCACTCTCCGTAAATGGAAGGGGCTGAAGTCCAACCGATCAACCGTGAGAAACATTCTTTCCCATTGCCCTGCAGTTCTTAATTTCTTTAATGTTCACCCTTCTGGTTTACAACTCAGTGTTTTTTTTTCCACGTGCACAGCTCCTTGCACCCACCCTGGTGGTCAGGACGCACATCTCAGGCAAAAGTCGGTCTGCTCTGTGCTCCCGAGGTTGTGCTTTGTAAGAAGTCACACAAATGGTGTGACAGTAGGCAGCCTTAGTGTGGGTTCTCACTCACCAGGATGCATCTGTGACAGCCAGGGAGGTGTGCACACTGCACACAGTCGTGCGGGCGGTTCTGCTGCTGGGCACGCCCCCTCTGTTTATCCAGCCACCCTCAGGAGGACATTTGGGCTGTCCAGCTGGCCGTGCCTATGAACAATGCCACTGTCAGTATTCATGTGCAGGTTATGTGGACGTTAACTTTATTTCTTCAGGGTAATGCAAAGGGCTGGGAGTCCCGGGTGGCAGTGACCACACACAGTATCCTAGGAAACCGCCCAACTGCTTTCCAGAGCGGCTGCATTTCCCATTTAAACCCACCTCAGATGTGTACCCCTGAGGTGCCACATCCTCGCCAACACTTGGTATTGTCTGTATTCTTCAGTTTGTCCATCACCCCCTTGCTGGCTCGGGATGGCGAGCATTTTTCCAGGTGCCTTTTGCCTTCCCTGCATCTCCTGTGGGGAAATGTCTGCTCAGGTTCCTTCCAGAAGCACTGACCTTTCCTCACCCTCTAACCCCTTCATGACCCCCCTGGACTGCAGGCCCCGCGGAGACCTGGACCCCTTCACCCCCACCCCGGTCTAGCCTTCACACTTCACCACACCCATGAGCAGGGTTCTGGCACCTTCCTGTTCACCTGTTCCAGGATTGGGCCAAACTAGTGATAACTCTGGTTCTGGAATCTGCCTGGAAATTTTTGCTAGTGGCACGGCAGGAAGACATGGACTGACCACAAGGAGAGGACCCATCGCCAACAAGGCTATTGACAGCGAACATCTCTGAGTGGGGGTTGTGTCAGGAGGGTGGAGGTTGCCATGGCGATGGGAGACCTCCAGGGAGACCACTGTGACAGTCTCCGTGGAGAATGGTTTGGTCTCTGTAACCTGCGTGTGCGTTGACAAAATTGCTTTGGCTTCTGGGAAGTGTGCTGTCTGCACAATGGGGGAAGAAGCAATTTTTTTTAAATAATAAAACTGATTGCATCTGCTTATTCATTTTAGGAAAGTGAATGAATTAATCTCAGCTGTGCGTTTTTTTAAATTTAGGAAAAATTGTAAATGGACCTATTAGCTATGAAAGAAAAAGGCCCAGAGATAGTCTCAATGGGAGAGGCTAAAACAAACGGGAATTAACCCGTTCCACCTGAAGTGAGGCAGGGTATTCAGGCGCACTGTTCACAGCCTTGGAGAGATGGGTGGGGTGTCATGGAACCCTAGAAAAGGACAAACTGGGGAGAGGTTTTTCTAAATATGGTGAGGACCCATCCTGACAACACAGCAGAGAGGGGCAGGGGGCGCAAAGGAAGAGGAGGGTGGGGAATGGCTGACCCCCCCACATGGAGGCAGACGCCCAAGGAACAGGGCCGGGTGTGAGGCAGGTGTCCACACCAGACTGCAGGCTCCCACTCCTGCCCGGGAACCTGTGCCCTGTGGCTTTGGTGATGGCATTTCAAAAATGCACAAGAAGGGTCTCTGCTTCAAGTCTGACATGGGGAGGTCACCTGGTGACAGGGCCACAGCTGCAGGAGAGCAGAGGAGAGGGGCCCAGCACAGAGCAGGGACAAAGGTCACATGTGACCTTGTGCCATCTCCTGCAGGAGTTCCTGCAGCAGCCCCCTCCCCACAGTTTTGCTGCACAGAGGCCTGGGGTACGGGCTCCTGGGGGGTTCAAGGACAGAGTGGCCTGAACCATGGCAGCGGGCACCTAATCAGTGGGTCACCCCAGAGCCTCTACAGCTAGCTGTCTGAGCCTCCCCCGGGTCCTTTTGGGAGACCCCAGCTCAGTCCGAAGCAGCACTCCCGTGAGCAGGAGAGCATGCCTGGTGAGGACGTGCAAAGCAGCAGATCCAGACACGCCTTCCTGATCCAGTACCTGAGCTGAAGGGGCAGACAAGCTGGGTCTTGGTCAGGGGCGCATTCCACAGGCAGGCAGGATTGGGGTGTTTGGAGAGTGTACCTAATCCATGGATTTTAAAAATAAAACATATTTGATCAATGAAGTATTTGTTCGCGGCAGAATAGTCCTGGGCTCAGCCAGACCAACTCTCACAGCTTAATTACTATCATGGAGCCGGGTTTCAGGAAGAATAAGAGCGTTTTGACGAGCATTGATCAGCAACATGGTCACCGGTCCAGAGATGAGTGGGTGCCTATCGCCTCTCTCCTCTGTATCGGGAACACGTCAGAACCCTCCACACTAAACCTCCTCGTATTGATAAGCCTGGGAGCTAAAAATGCCCGCACAGGCGTGATTGATCACTGCATATTAACGAAGGTCATGGGGGCGGGAGAATGTGGCGCTCCCTGCCTCCCCGCCGAGCTCAGCTCCACAATCCGTCTTGTTGTCCCTCCTGTTCCTTCTAAGCATGTTTCCTTTTTCTTTTCCTCAATTAATTACGGTCAATTAAATGATGAACAAAATGACTTCCACAGTGCACCTGGGGAGACCTTCTCTCGGGGAGGCTGTTCAATGCAATAGCGTGGCAGGTTAGTTCTGGAAGATTCAGTTTCTGCTGGGAAGGACCACAGTGCCTGGGAGGAGGAGCAGGGCGCCCCACAAGGGCCTCTCCTGGGGATTCAGACTCCAGACAGGAGGAGCCTGCCTCGGCGCTCTCTTAGACTCGGGTTTCTGGGCTCAGGCATCATTTGTGACCTTGCTGTGCACAAGGAGACCCAGAGGGTGCCTGCTCGGCTGTTTGAGCAGAGTAAGGAAGGGCACGGCAGGCTGAGTGGTCCTAGATGCTTCTCTTGCTTTGTGGAACGGAGTTTCCTGAAGGATGGACAGGAAGCCAAATTCTTAACTGCAGGGTGAGCAGAGGACAAGAGGGGCCCCAGGTCCCGGGCGCCCGATACGCCCAGCTCATTCCTACCTGGACTGCATTTCCCTAATTATGCATCCTTGGCTGTGGCTCCAGCCTGCATTCTAGGCATAAGCTCCAGAGGCAAGATAAGAAAAATCCACTAATTCCTCATGCCAGATGTAGGCACCTGCTGTATGCACAGAGCTGCAGGAGGGGCTGAGGATGGGGAGGCCCAGAGACCTACTCCCCTGGCAGAGCAGTGGACATGGGGCAGACCCTGGACTTGGACTCCCTGACCTTGAATCTGGGCATCATGTAATGCCTCCTGCCTCAGTTTCTTCATCTGTACAGTGGAGCAGAAGTATGTGCCTCCCTCAGCCCTGATGAGCCCAGGGCAGCACCTTGCCCTCCAGCTCCTCAGTGAAAGTCGCCACTGGCATGAGCAAGAACAGACCGAGCTGCACACCCATGACCACGTGTGAAGCGGGACGAGCTGCACCCCCATGACCACACGTGAAGGGGGACCAGCTGCACACCCATGACCACGCGTGAAGCGGGACCAGCTGCACACCCATGACCACACGTGAAGTGGGACGAGCTGCACACCCATGACCACGCGTGAAGTGGGACCAGCTGCACACCCATGACCACGCGTGAAGTGGGACGAGCTGCACACCCATGACCACCTGTGAAGCGGGACCAGCTGCACACCCATGACCACGCGTGAAGTGGGACGAGCTGCACACCCATGACCACGTGTGAAGTGGGAAGGGACCAGAGCCACAGGCAGAGAACCAGCAGCTGAGCAAGACGTTCCCAAAGCGTGTCCAGCAAGGCAGGGCACAGGGCACGTGTCACAAACGCGGATTTGCAGGCACCCTGACCTGCTGACTCAGAAACTGGGTGGGTGGGCATCCTGAGGCTCCAGCTTGCACCATGTGACCATCGCCTGCAGCGAGACATGGGAATGAGAACTCCAGTCCAGCCAGGATGGGGGGCTGCAAGGCTGCCTGGAGGAGGTGGCAAGGGACAGAGTGAAGGGGGCAGATGTTCAGAGAGAGAGAATCACACAGAGACGCAGAGAGACAGAGACAAAGACACAGAGACACAGACACAGAGATACACAGACACAGAGACACAGACACAGAGACACACAGACACAGAGACACACACACACACACACCCAGGCCTGGATCTGGTGTTTCTGGTCAGAAGCTGTTGGTGACAGGTCCCTCCCTGTGTCCTTCACACCCTGACGTCTTCCAGGACAGCCACACTTGTCTGTCTTCCCTACTGACCTGTGAACGCTGGGAGGCCAGGTTTGGGGTCCATATTGACCCCCTATTGCTGTTGCAACAAATTACCCAAATTTAGCAGCCCAAACCCCACAGGTGTACTACCTTGTAGTTCTTAGTCAGAGGTCAGACACGGGTCCCCGGCTGCCTCACCTTTCCAGCTTCCAGAGCTTCCTCCTCCCCCCTCACAGCCAGCAGCGTCCCACCCCCATGCTTCTCCATCACCCACCTTCACTGCCCCGTTGTGGCTCTTCTGCCTCCTGCTTGTTATCAGGACTCTCAGGACTACATCTGACTAACTACTACTAACTACCTCTACTATTACTAACTACTACTACATCTAACTACTACTAATTTACTACCTCTACTATTACTAATTACTACTACATCTAATTACTACTGCCTCTAACTACTATTGCTAACTACTACTACTACTATTACATCTACTACTAGCCTACTACATCTAACTATTACTAACTACTACTACATCTAATTACTACTCCTAACTACTACTACTAACTGACCACTACTCCTCTAACCACTACCATGGATCCAGGTAATCTCCATCCGAGGCCCGCTGAGTGGGTTTCATCCCACCTGCAGCTCCACCCCCCTTGGTCATGTATCATGCACAGTCACGGTTCCTGGGACATCTCTGAGGGAGTCATTCCGCCTCTGCACGGACCATGTTCCCGCCTCGGTCAGGTGGTGGGAGGAGTGGGCTTGGCAAGTCAGGCCCTGTGAGCCGGTTAATGGCTCCCTGCTTTGTCTTGCAGTGTGGCCTTGGGCAGGTTCCTAAAGTTCTTGGAGATTCTGTGGTCTCACCTGCAAACCAGTGATGATAACAGCACTCTCAGCACAGGTGGCTTATGCCACAACTCTGTCGACGCCCTTGTCACTATGCCTGATACGCAGTTAGGGCTACGTGAACACTGCTGTTATAATTATCGTGAATGTTGGAAGGAAAGCTAGAGCTCCTCTGCTATGACCCTGCTTCTTGTGTCAGCCTTCCCCCTGTTCTCTGTGGCAGATGGAGCAATGGTGGGGCCACTTACCCTCCAGCAACCACCCCCACCCTCCAGCCACACTGCCCAAGCTTCTGGGAAACCCGCCTGGCCCTGTTCTCAGCCACACGGATTGGCTATGAGTTCCCACAGGTGGAGCCCTGGAGTAAGTCTGGATGGGCTGGAACCAATCAAGGGATCCCCAAACTCTGACCAAAATGGTTGTCCTGGATGGATGCCTATCCCCATCTAGAGAGAGCACAGGAGGCATTTCTCAAGGGGTTGCTGAGGAAGAGGATCTTTCTCTTGCCAGTGCTACTGTGACATGGAAATACAGGGTCTGGAGCGAGTGCACCGTGTCCCCAGCAGCCTGGAGGAAGCTGAGTTGGCCACAGACACAGTAACAGATCTTTGTCTTCAACACCTAAGGCAGCTGATGCTGACAGAGTGCACAGAGTGAGAGCCAATGGAAGATCAAGCGTTTCTTTGGAGACTGTTGTTTGAGCCCCTGGATCAAGCCTCACCTGAAGGCAGCCCTACCCGGCAGCCTCACCCAGTAGCCCTTCTCTGCAGCCCTACTATGTAGCCCTACCCTGCAGCTCTACCCTGCAGCCCTACTCTGCAGCTTTGTTTCTCTGTGCAGCTTGGCCCAGGGTGGGTCGGGTAGAGGCTCCTCTCAACCTGTCCCCTTCTGTTTTCAAGCTTCCAGGAAAAAGGCTGCAGAACTTGGGAAGAGGAGGCTCTTCTGGCCTCTTTAAAAGGGGTTCTTTGTATTTACCTGAAAAAGTAACATATGTGCATGATGAAGGAAGGAGGCTCGCATAGGAAGTGGGAACCAAGAAACGCAAATCTCTGTTGTGGGCACCTCACCATTTGGTGCGGTGCATGTGCCTGTCTGAACACTTGCCCGTCCTCGGTCATTACTTTCAGAGTGTTTGTGAGTCCAGTGCCCTGTGGGCTCCCTGACGCCCCGAGCTGGTACAGACCAGGGCACAGCACCTGCCCTCTTCTGTGTCAGCAGCATTCCCTGATAACTACATGACTGTCACGGGCTCGCACCTCACTCCACAACTGAGGTTTTTCCCTCTCTGCCGAGCCCGCCTGCCCGGCCTCCCTCCAGTGTCCTCCTATGACAGGCTCTGCCCGAGCTGCCTGTCCTGTGGCAGGCCCTCCCCTCAGAGACAGGAGCACTTGGAGTCAAGGTCTGACACTCTCCTCCTCTCCTGTAACTGAGGGACCAAAATAAAACCCCAGGTACAAACACACAGTCACAGCCAGGGGATTCAGCCACACATGCAGCTCCCTACACAGCGTCTCGTGTGTCCAAGCCCCCTGGAGCTGCCCTAGCGAATGACCACACATGTGATGGCTCGACAAGAGATTTATTCTCTGCCACTTCTGGAGTCCAGAAGTCTGAAATGAAGGCGTCAGCAGGCCACTCCACCTCCTAGGCCTCCTAGGGAGGGTCCTTCCTGCCCCCTGTAGTCCTTGGTGGCTCTGGAGGTCCTTGACTCTGACCCACTGAGTAACACTAGGGAACTTTCTATGACCTACTGAGTAATACTAATGGAGTATTCTCTGATCTATTGAGTAACTGGAGTGTTCTCTGGCCTACTGAATAATGGAGTATTCTCTGGCCTACTGAGTAACATTAATAGAGTATTCTCTGACCTACTGAGTAACACTAATAGAGTATTCTCTGACCTACTGAGTAATTGGAGGGTTCTCTGGCCTACTGAATAATACTAATGGAGTATTCTCTGAACTACGGAGTAACACTAATGGAGCATGTTACGGCCTACTGAGTAATACTAATGGAGTATTCTCTGATCTACTGAGTAACTGGAGTGTTCTCTGGCCTACTGAGTAACACTAATGGAGTATTCTATCACCTACTGAGTAGCACTAATGGAGTATTCTATCGCCTACTAAGTAACACTAATGGAGTATTCTATCGCCTACTGAGTAACACAAATGGAGTATTCTATCCACTACTGAGTAACACTAATGGAGTATTCTATCAACTACAGAGTAACATGAATGGAGTATTCTATCACCTACTGAGTAGCACTAATGGAGTATTCTATCGTCTACTAAGTAACACTAATGGAGTATTCTATCCACTACTGAGTAACACTAATGGAGTATTCTATCCACTACTGAGTAAAATGAATGGAGGATTCTATCAACTACTGAGTAACATGAATGGAGGATTCTATCAACTACTGAGTAACACGAATGGAGTATTCTGTCACCTACTGAGTAACACGAATGGAGTATTCTGTCACCTACTGAGTAACACTGATAGACTCTTCTGTCACCTACCAAGTAACACTAATGGAGTATTCTCTGGCCCACTGAATAACACTAATGGAGTATTCCTTGACCCACTGAGTGACACTGATGGAGTATTCCTTGACCCACTGAGTAACCCTAATGGAGTATTCCTTGACCCACTGAGTGACACTGGTGGAGTATTCTCTGGCTCACTGAGTAACACTAATGGAGTATTCTCTGGCCCACTGAATAACACTAATGGAGTATTCCTTGACCCACTGAGTAACCCTAATGGAGTATTCCTTGACCCACTGAGTGACACTGATGGAGTATTCCTTGACCCACTGAGTGACACTGATGGAGTATTCTCTGGCTCACTGAGTGACACTGATGGAGTATTCTCTGGCTCACTGAGTAACACTGATGGAGTGTTTTCTGACACCACACAGTCCTAACTATAGCACCCTGGCTGACTGGAGCCCATGCTGGAGCCAGCTCTCTACTAT
This sequence comes from Arctocebus calabarensis, assembly GCA_963573935.1. Taxonomy (NCBI): domain Eukaryota; kingdom Metazoa; phylum Chordata; class Mammalia; order Primates; family Lorisidae; genus Arctocebus; species Arctocebus calabarensis. Next base: position 14,436 of record CAUYON010047866.1, read on the forward strand.
AAAAGGAAATCTGGAGTTGAGAACAGGGGGTTGTTTAACACAAAAATCTCTAATAATGCTTTCTCTTCCCACCTTTATGTAACTTTTTAAAGGTTTTGTCCATATATAACCTGAACTGATGCTAGATGGAAATATCAATTGCAATTGCAATGATCAGGGAAGATTGATCAACACCGAGTCTGTCTGCAAACACAGAACTTCTTTTCAAGTTTTCTGTTCACAAAAACTTTCTTGGGCAAATTAGCTCTAACTTGTGGATTAACTTTGTTTAAGATGATGGCTAATCTGCTTTCTCCCTGTATAAAATAATTAAAATATTCTTGCTGTCCCGTTGTATTTTTTTCATGATAATCCTTTCATTAAAAGTCATTTAATATTTTTTTGCTCTGTTGTCGGCCGAGTGTCAACTTCCCTATCTTCTCTGCTCTTCTTGTCATACTTCTCATTAAATTCCCACTTTCTGTTCTTTTCTTATGATGGCTCATTGTTTGCCCTGAAACAAGCTTTGAACTTAAAAATCTGAAAAGTGTTTTACTTGAAATAAAAGAATCTGTAGTGTCACGCATTTGTTGGCTAATGTGTTCCTTCATCTATTTTGTTTTAATTTTGCAGGAAGATTGTTTACGAACAAGACCTTTTGTTTCTTGGGGGTTGGTCTGGTCTCTGATAGCTTCGTCATCACCACAGCAACGGGAGGCCATGTCACCAACAGAATTAGGACGCCAAGAGCCCAATCTGCATCTTTCACCCACCTCTTTGGCACCTCTGTGGGTGCCACTGGGCAGCAGGATGCAGGCTTCATGACAGGCTCCTAAGCTGGGATCAGGAGCTGGGAAAAGAAATATGAAATCTGGAGACTGTGCTGCTCTCAACCTCAGACACACAACACTAAATGGCTTTGTTCTGCAACCTGGCCTCACCTACCCCACACTGCCCGCCCCCGTGGAGTGGCATTTGTAAACACCCGCAAGGGCTTTGTCAGTGCCTGGCAGATAGGAGCAGAGGCTTCATCCAATTCTGAGTGCACCTGTCCATTAGAAGCCTGGGCAAACTGACAGAGAACTGAAGGGCTTCTAAGGTGAGAACAAACAGGGGTGCCCACCCAAGCTTGGTGGATGACCACTCCAGATGTGGACATCAGCACGGATAGCTCAGACTTGTGTTAATTATCCTGCCCTGAGTTTGGAATTCTCCTTTGCCTTTGGTAAGTTACCGTGCTGAGTAAACCTTCAATTTTGGTCACCATAAAAGAGAGAGTATATGTTATCATTATTGTTTTTATAAATTCTAGATCCTGAATATGTGGAGCGGGCTGGTGCTGTTGGAGCACAGGTGTGCTGGGTGCTTTCAGGGGAGTGATATGGGTCTTCCAGGCACCCCCAGCAGGTTTGGCAAGGCAACTGTTTGACCATTTCACAGATGGCAAAACTGGGCTCTAGGAGTTTGCTGTGATGTTCCAGTAGGGGACCCCTGGCTGAGACACAACCTTCCCAACAAGCACTGACCCCTGGCCAGAACGTCAGGCTGGCCTTTCTTGGAAGGGTCCAAGAGAAATTGTTCTCGTCTACCCATACTTTTATTACCCCAAACCCCCTTCCACGCCCAGGGTCTTTTCCTTGGAGTGGCCACCATACAGATCATGGGCCTCCAGCCCTTACCACCCACTAAACAATTGTTGGAGATGAATTTTCTCAGTTTTACTAAGAATTCAAGGACTATAATTGGATCTGCTTCAACACAGTAATCCCTACAGCCTTAAAACAAGCAAAATAAAAATAAATTAATCACCCCATCAGCATTTTATGGTACATTTATAATTTTTTTATTTAAATGTTTAATATCATAAAACAAGTTTGGCACGCAGAGAAAGCTGTTGATTTCACCAGAAGAAACTGCTCTTTTTTAAGTGAAAGTAAACACCAGTTAGGGCATCCCCAGAGAGGAGAAAACGATAAAGCAAACAAGTCCCAAGCTGGGCAAACCGGGCAATTATTCTCTCAAAGGCAGCAATGTGTCATAATAAAGTGTAACCAGTACCTAAAACGATCAAGGGGACTGATTTATGGGCAAAGAAAAGACATCGTCCCCCAAAAGACCTTTGAGTTACCGACTACGTAAGAGGAAAGGTTATGGGAAGAGAGAAACCCAGGAGGCTCAGGTGCAAGGCCAGCTCTTTGGGACCGTCCTTGCTTTTTCTCAGGATGCTGTAATTTGGAATTTGAGACCACTGCCACCTTCCAGCCCAAGCAGCTGTGGCCGTAGCCTCATGCTCTGATTAGTCATTCGGAGGGAGAGATGGGCTGCCCGTTAATACCCATGGTTCTGACTCTAAAATTTAGGGAAGGGAAATTAACATTTTGGCAGTGGGCAGAATTAATCACTCATGACCGTTTTTGCTTAAGTTCTCCTCCAAAATGCAAGGCTGAAAGGCATTTATTAGTTCAGGCAAAGAGGCATCTCTGAACTGCAAGCTTTCAACTGTTTTGGTGTTTACTGTTGAGAAAACTGCAGAAGAAAATGCACATTCAACAGACACACTCTGAAAGGCCTTACAAAGTGAGGCCACTGCTCAACTTCTAAGGCCTATCGTAATTTTGCTTTTTAATCTGGCAACCTACTGGATCCAGTATTAGATTCCTGTTCTGCCCCGCCTCTCCCCCTGCCACTGTGGTCTTCCACTTACATTCCGTTTTGCGATGTCTTACCCACAGAGGCAGCGCCTCAGAGCGGGATGACAAGCAACCACACATGCACATCCTCTGACTTAGAGCTGTGGGCAAGTGGCCGCATTAATAACCCGATTAATCCCCACCCCCCCCCACCCTTGGTCCCACTGACTGGGGCCCAGCCAGGTGGCTTGCTTTGGCCAGTGGAGGTCAGCAAATGTGCCACAGCAGAGGTCTGGAAGACACACACTCTCTTTGGCCTCCCTCCACCACTTTGGGAAGGTGCTCAGCTCAGCCTACTGGAAAGCAATGAAAAACCCTCAGCCAAGTGTGGACCGGCCTCAGAAACCACCCTAGACGGCAGACAGCTGGCCACGGACACACCAGGGCAGTCGGCTGAACCTGCCTCAGGGCTGCAGAGCTGTATCATCTGTACCCCAAGGAAGAAAGGTGAGTGGTTGGTTCCCAGCTGTTAGGACCTGGGAGGATGTCACCTGGCATCACTGTGGCAATCGGTAGCAAAGATAACACTAGCTGCCATTCATTAAGTACAAAGTATGAGTCAGGCATAGTGCCTGGTGCTTTCAGACATAGCTCCAATCTGCCCAAGGATTCCAAGACGCAGGTGTTATTATTCCCATACGTAAGCTGCCTTTGAACCCAAAGCACTCCCTTCCCTTAAGCACCTCTAACCATATTCACGGGTCAGTGAGCATAAACAAGCCGCTGTGCAGATCCCAACACCTTCCGACAGCAAGGAAGGACTGACCACACCGCTGGGCTGTCAGTGCGTCCTGCCCCTCCTCTGGACATGCTGCAAGGCCCCCAACGACGGCCCCACATACATGGTACACACAGTACACAGTACACGGTACAGAGTGCTTGGCCAGCCCTGCTCACCCACATGTCCCACCTGCCGCAGGATCACTCCAGACAAATCCTCACAGGGCACATGCCAGATCCACCCATGTCCTTCAGGGTCATGGGGTCCCCAGCGCGGGAGAGGCGACCATCATCACAGCAGCCCCCCCTGTCCTAAACGGATTATACCTGCGATGAGTCACATTCATCCCACAGCTGTTCCCAATGTCTTCCTGGGCCACTTTGAGCTGAAGGTGGCCTTGTTCCTCCCAGTGCCCCTGGCCCGAATGCCCAGCAGCTCTTGGAGTAGTGACCTCATGAGAGGTCAGCACGTGCTGGTGAATGAAGTTTAACAATGGCGGGAGTGTGCTAAGCCTCGTGCAGCAGCTCTGGCTAGTTCTCCTGGACTCCAGCTGCCTGTCACCGTCAGGAGGCTCCACCCTAGGCAAGGGCACCAACTAGCTGGGGGTTCACCATTCTGGGTCTCACCGGCAATTGGGGTGACACCTCCTCCCCCCATTCCAATTTAAATTCAGAGTGTCAGCCAACCCTTTTCTGAGCTTCCTGGTGGGACGTCACCTGGGGGACAACAGAGCCTTCTCAGGAGAGGGCCTCCCAAACTTCCCTCGAGAGGTGAGCACCCCCACCCCGCCCCATGCCCACAGCAGCTGCACACATGCTGGGTGTCCCTCAGCTGTCCACATAGGGCGTGACCTCCAGAATGACAGTGAGCTGGCAGCAGGAAGACATGGCTTGAGGAGCAGCCCCCCACCTCCTGTCTCAGCCCCCCACCTCCTATCTCAACCCCCATCTCCTATTTCAACCCCTACTTCCTGCCTCAGCCCCCACCTCCTGTCTCAGCCCCCCCAATTCCTATCTAGACCCCTCACCTCCTGTCTCAGCCCCCACCAGCCCCAGGAGAGACCCTGAGGGTGAGGGGATGGTGGCTCTGAGGCACAAGGGGGAAAGCCCAGCCCATCCCACCCAGCTATCCCTGCCTGTTAGTCCAGGAGCAAAATCGTGGCTGGCTGGCCAAACTCGGACCTTGACAGTGTGCCAAGTGTGAACACTCCCTTTCAGCCTGGTTAACGGAGTGTCAGATTCACACCAGGTTCTTCCTGTCAGGTAAACACCAGCCAGCAAGGCAGAGATGCCGGCCAAGCCCCGGACTTGAAGAATGAACCTACGTAAATAAGAAACAGGGAGCTGGTGGGTTTTTCTAAGGCAGACCTGGAATACGAAATCAGCTGACTCAGACAGGGGCCATTTTGATCACATCTGCAGCCAGCTGAGGCCGAGGCATGCACCCTGGCCGTGGGGGCATCCCGGACCACTTGACCAGAGCCGGAGGCTCCACGGATGGACTCAGCTACACAGCCACCGCCACCTGCACCCCCGGGCAGGGAGGCTTTCCTCCCAACGCCTGTGAACTCATACGTCATTTTAAACTATAAAACAGAACTTTGTTATGTCTCAACCTAAACACTGGGAAAGGGTGGCTATTGACTGGAAATTTCTCTCTGGGTGTCCTGGAGAGGTGACTGGGTGTCAAGAGACCTGACTTCTAGGCCTCCGTCCCCACTCTCCATCTCTGGGGCATCTGGGCTACTCCTCTGGCCATGGTTTCCCCAGCTGGGAAAAGCAGACTCTGGGCTATAAAATAAAAATAACCCACTTTTTCAGTGTTTACAATGTGCTGGGCAGTGTGCTAATTGCTTAATTAGCAGAGAGGCAATTAGCATTTACAAGTAATGCCTCACTCTCACAGTCCCCAGCTGGTGGAGACTGTCCTCACTCCCGCTCGTCAGGACAGACACGGGCTCGGAGAGGGGGCTGCCTCGAGAGGAAGGGCTCTGGTGACGGTGCCTGCACCACTGCCTCCTCAGAGACGGCTCCCTCCCGCCCTGCTGCTCACTATGAAACGAAACACTCACCAGCCTTGGCGTCCTCAGAAAGCGGCCTCCATGCTGCAAAGCGCGGCCTGTCCCCACACCTGCATTGTGACAGCCAGACGCTCCTTGTTTTGCTTGTGTATTTACTTTCGTCTGGTCTGTTGGATGCAATCAAGTGGCACTTAGCATCCACCATCAGCCGCAGCCTCAGTTTCCCTTGGATTGCCAAGGTTGGAAGATGAAACCCACTTTCCAAAATCCTTTGTGTGACACATAGACGGCAAGACGGCCCCAGTGACCGCTGCCCCCCGGAATCCTGATCACCCCATCTGAGACCCTCAGGACACCAGGCTGAGGAGGAGCCTCCTGAGCACACCTCTGCATTTCCATCTCCGTTTGATGATAACCATGACCTCTTGAGCCATCCAGACCTTGGGCACTCAGTAATGTCAGAATGAATGACACCAGCCTCTCCCAAACTTGCACATCCTACGATCACCCAGGGGCTGGTTAGCCACACTCAGGTGCACTGAATCAGCTCTCCGGGAGAAAGGCCCAACCATTCAGCCTGTGGTTCCTCAAACCTAGAGAAGGGGCAGCTCTGACCTGAGAAAGGGACTAAATCAAATGTTTTTTTTAAGAGACAGAGTCTCACTTTATCGCCCTTGGTAGAGGACTGTGGCATCACAGCTCACAGCAACCTCCAGCTCCTGGGCTTAGGCGATTCTCTTGCCTCAGCCTCCCGAGTAGCTGGGACTACAGGCGCCCGCCACAACGCCCAGCTATTTTTTTGTTGCAGTTTGGCCAGGGCTGGGTTCAAACCCACCACCCTCAGTATATGGAGCCAGCGCCCTACTCATTGAGCCACAGATGCCGCCCCTTAATCAATTATTAATTTTTTATTTGCAGGAGAATTATACTAGTTCTTCCCTTTTTTTTGTTTTGTTTTGTTTTGTTTTTGAGGAAGAGTGTCACTCTGTCCCCCTGGCTAGATTGCTACAGCATCATCATAGCTCACAGCAACCTTAAACTCTTGGGCTCAAGTTATCCTCTTGCTTCAGCCTCCCAGTAGCTGGGAGGACAGGTGCCCACCACAGTGCCAGGCTAGTTTTTCTATTTTTAGTAGAGATAGGTCTTGCTCTAGCTCAGGCTGATCTCGAACTCCTGAGCTCAGGTGATCCAGCCGCCCAGCCTCCCTTCTGAGTACCGGGATTACAGGTGTGAGCCGCCGTACCCAGCCTGGTTCTCCGCTTTCTAAGAAGCACAGAATGCCTTACTTAACGCACATACACTTGAGGGGCTGAGCCCTCATTGCACCCCTGTGTACTGCACCCTCAGAGACACACGGGGCACTTCTGCTCCCAGAAGGTCCTGTGTGATCTTTTCTCAACACCCCGGGGGCTGCTGCTCTGCTTTGCCTCACCTTCCCTCAGTGTCGCTTGTTCTTGGGCTCCATCAACACGGGCTCATGTGGACTCCCTCTCACAGCTGGTGCTGTGTCTGCCAGATGTTTCCATGTACTCAGAGGCTCAGAAAATTCCTTCTTTCTTATTCCTGTAGGGCTTAGCTCTTCCATATTTATATGTGTGAGTTGAGGGAAAGTTAATTGATTTTTCTTTTTAAGTGGAGTTAGCTGTGGCTTGTGGAGCTGGTGAAAACCACGGGGGTAGTAGGCAAGTAACTCAAGTCTTAGGAAAAGCTTAAGTCCAGAAGGAGGTGCCCGATGGCTAAGAATCCATCCAAAAGTCCCTAAATGAAGGTGGAATTTCCTGCTGAAAGGAATTGGGGCTGTGAAAACTAATAGAAGCCACACAGACCCAAAAGTAAAGCAAGGGCTGATCAAGAGCCAGAGGATGGGGGCTGATAGGAAGACAGGACAGGCTGACGGGAAGTCACTCTCTGTAGCCCGAGGTCCCCTGCACCCAGGTCCTCGCAGGCCTGGCCTGGCACTTGAGTCCCAGGGCGGGATCCCTCCAGGACTTCTGGCCCTGAAGACCCAAAAGGCAAAGAGAACACGCCCCTTGTTCTTTGCAGGGCAAAGTCCCACCCTCCAAGGCTGCTCGCCAGGGTGGGGACAGCGGCTGATTCATCCCTGTCCCAGCCCGAGTGGCACACACACTCCACGCTGGGAGGAGAAGTGTCCATGTCAGTTTCTTTCGGATTCTCACCACTCAGCCTCGCGTTGCTTGGTAACAATTTTCACGGCTGCATTAAAAGGAGAGTTCTCAAAGAGGGTTGCTGAAAACCTGACAGCAGTTATGGGGAAGGCAGACCACTCCTTTCATTCCAGAAACCCGTGAACCAACCGCCCATTCAGTTAACATTTTATTATCATTCAGATGGGCTTCCCACTTTACTTGAAGCCCTGCTTCCTGTCAACACTAATTCTACAGCCTGCCTCTGTGCCTCTCCAGAGGACTGACAGTCGCAGAGGGCACCAGGCTCTTTCCAACAGACTTCCGACCTCCTCTTGGCCTCTGAGTTGGTGATGACCAGGGAGCCGGCATCCCAGGGTGGAAGGGACGAGAACTCTTGTGCCCTCCTTCCTGCCAGAAGCCACCCCACAGCCACCTCCCCCTTTCCTTGGGCAGATGCTACGTTGCTGATTAACGGACTGGCCGAGTGTCCCGGGCTAAGTATCAAGTTCCTAAGGGCAACAGCAATATACAGATTATTTACTTCTCCATGAAGCTCAAAAATTCCTGCACCCACTGAGAACTGTCGACAATTAGTTCCTCCATCTCATAACCAGCTAGTCCCTATACAGAGAGAAAAACCACATAACTTTGGTTAATTTCAACCCCTAAAATGGGACGTTTAAGCACAACCTTGCAGAAACACCTGGGCGTGCCCCATTTGGTGTGAAAAAGTCACCCACACCGTTCCCATTCTTACTTCTTCCTCAGTGAAACTGGAACTCAAACACATTGACTACTCAAATAAAAATGTAACAATATTTTGCAAGATAAAGATACAAAGAGAGTGATAATATCACAAAGAATGAGGGGAGAATGGAAGTAAACTTTCCCAAATTTCTCACATAATAATGAGTGATATATCTTATGAAGATAACTGTAATTGATAAGTCATGACAGTAAATACTGTAATCCATAGCAAAATAAGGTAAAATCATAAGTTACAGCTAAAAAGCCAGTAGGTGAGATAAAATGAATCCTAAAAAACAAACACAAACCCCAAACCTAAAACATAAGCTAAAACAGAAAAAGAAATGAATGTAAACAGATAAGGGGAATGCGAAGCAAATAGTGAGATAATAGACCCAGATTGAACTGCAGCAACGATTGTGTTCACCAGCTTTGTGTAGACAGGCTGTACCTTCCCCAGTAACCGCAGAGGGTGTGGGACGGGAGCCCAGAAACGAAACCAACCGCTGTTATCAGGGGCCTCCAGGGCCAGGATAAGGGGAGGTTAAAACTGAGAAGAGAGGCCTTAGGGCCACACGAGCACTGATCGTAAGAGAAGAATGTTTAATCTTATGAGTTTTTCTGTTCTGTTGCTTGGCTGATGCATTTTTGTCATGAGTGGAAATCTCTACCTTAATTTTACATTTAGAAAATGACCAGCATGGATGTGTCACCCTACATGAAACTCCGCAGATACATCCCGAATCCCAGGAAGTTACCCTAGTGACAACACACAAGCGTGGATTACTTGTTCTCAGTGGCAGTGACCGAGTGACCCGACCTTCGTGTGTGACTTCCTGCCTCCCTGCACCCTTGCCACCACTGCTGTCTGTGTTTTGCTTTTTTTTTTTCTTTCTGCTGGACTTGTTTGCTTTGTCGCTCCTTTGAGCCTGTTTGTCACTGATCTTTGAAGGCCGATCAGGTCATCCTGGACTTTCTGCTCTTCTTCCCACCCCTCCCTCAACTTCACCAAAAAATGACAACTGAGGTCAGCGTGTCTAGCAATGGCTTTGTTTTCTCTGTGCTAACAGCATAGCTGAAGATGTTAAAATAATCTCCACTGATGTATGTTTTACATGTGAATCTCTGTGTTTGGTGCTGGGGTAATTTACAAAGGTACAAGTCTGGAAACTAAAAAGGCCATTACTGCCAGCTGCTTCCCTAATGCTTTGGCCCCACTGAAAAGCAAAATAAAATAACAACCCAGTTCTAGTGGGAAAAAAAGACAAAACCCAAACTCTGTAAAATAATTTAAAGAGATTTATTCTGAGCCAGATATGTATGACATGGCCTAGAGAACATGATGTCAAGAGGTTCTGAGAAAAATGTGCCTGAGGCAGCAAGGATACAGTTTGGTTTTATAACATTTCAGGGAGACAGAAATTGCAGGTGAAATCACAAACCGATACATGAAATGTGCACATCGATTTGGCTTGAAAAGGCAGGACCTCTCCAAAGTGGGGCGCACAGGGTATGGGTGGGTTCAAAGATTCTTTGATTTATAGTTGTTTAAAGAAATAAAGTTTTGTCTAAAGGAATGGACTGTTTTAAGCTAGGATAAGGACGTCTGTTCATCAGACACAAGTTACAATATACAAACTCAAGTGGCCTGTTAAGCCAATGGACGGCCTGCAGGTGATTTAACCCTTGCACCACGTGGCCTGTGGCCCTGCTAAGCACTGAGAGTCTCATAGAGTTTTGTCCCCCCTGCCTTAACATTCATGCTGACCAATTGCAGCTGAGCTCCGCAGGGAGGAGGTATAATGAGCAATGTCTAACTTCCTTTCCCTTCATGGCCAGGAACTCAGTTTTAAGGGTTTTTTCCTGGGGTCCCCTTGAGCAGCAAGAGAGTTTAGGGTCTTATTTTAGTTTACATCAGCAAATATGTTTTTAGAAGGGAGAAAGAAAGAAGAATGAACCCTCTAAAAAGAAAAAGAGGGAAAAGGTAAGAAGTAAATCCTCTCTCCTGTGGGAGGCCTACAGCGGCTGTCCAGGCCTTGGCAAGCTCAACTTCCCTCCCTCAAAATGCCACCAGCCTGGGGAAGCAGCTTGAAGCTGCCACGTGTGTCCACTTCACTGACCACAGGGTGAGAGTTGAGGGGGCGATGTGAAGCTTTCTTTTCTTTCTTTCTTTTTTCCTTCATGCTGTCTATCTCCCACAGAGGACTAACAACACTTTCCCCTCCCCTCGATTTACTGAGGTATAATTAACCCCCCAAATTACATACATTTATAGTATATGATATGTTTCCATATATGTACATGTTGTGAAATATGTAAATTAAGTTAATTAACATATCTACTTACCATTTTTCTGTGGGTGGGACATTTAAGTTCTACTCTCTTGGCAATTGTCAGGTGCACTAGACATCATTATTGATGGCCGTCACCACGCTGTACAGCAGGTCTCCAGCTTCCACTCACCCTGACGAGGCTCTGGATAGCTGCAGGTGCCATTTCTGATGCGAAGTCTGTTCCCATGTCCTAGCCCTCCCCTGCTGGGCTTCTCTTGAGGGATCCAGCCAATTCCAGCTGGCCATTGCCTGCCCCTGGTCAGCCCCATGCAGAGACGGAGACAGAGCAGGCGGTGCCAGCCTTAGCCAGGAGGGTTTCTGGACACACAGATGCTGGCCTCGCCCTATGGTGTCGGATTGACAAGGTCTGAGACTAAGTTTCTAAGAAATTGCCTGGCAGTGCTGGATCCTACTCTATCAATGTTGTGATAAAGCACATCAAATGCTGCTCCACCTCCTGGAGACTGGGTTTGAAATCAAGGAGAAGGAGGCAGCCAGCAGCAAGGGCTCACAGGTTCTCTCTCAGCTTCACCTGCCCCACTCCCGCTGCTCAGGATTCTCACATCTCCGACAGCTCCTGTGCGTGTGTGAGGCAGGAAAATAATAATTACTGCTAACAGCAATGCCTCACATTGATTGAGGCTCAACGTTCCATGCCTGCTAAGAACCAGACGACATGGGTGAGGTTGATAACAGCAGCACACGGAGTGATCACTCAAACCACAAAATCAGCATTGCCTTTGGGCCCACACGGTGCACAGCAGGTGACCCAGGCATCTTCTGATTCCCCTCGCCCTGCCCTCGGGAGGCAGCCTCCCCTTTGTCATATGAAAAGAAGAAAGCTCGAAGAGGTTGCATAACTGGATGCTGACCCCACTGCTGATAACACCCAGAGATGAGGGTCAAGTCCAGGGCTGTCTGACAGCAGAGCCTGAGCATCCGAGCTAGGGGCTCAAGCAACGGGACTCACTTCTGAGGGTCAGGTACCAGGGGCTCAATCCCTGTCCCTGGCTGGGTGCGCTGATGCAGGAGTTCAGCCTGCAGACGAAGATGCTAGCACCCCTGCCCCAGGATGGCCACCCCTCCAAGCCAACCTCCGTATCCTCCCAAGCAATCCCATCCCCTGGGAATCCGCCAGCAAAGGAAGGGAAGACAAAACCACCTGCACACAGCGTGGGCAGCTGCAGGGTTGATGCGAGCAGGAGCATGGCCACCCACACCAACACCTCCCGTCTCTCCTGGCCCTGTGAGGAGCCTCCCTCTCCAGCTCAGTCCGATTTCTCGGCAAGGTGAAAGAGAAGGAGACCCCTGATCTAATGAAATGTTCCAGCAAGAGGATAAATTAACTTCCTCTCTGACTTGTCTAAACTCCTTACTGTAAACTATTCAGTCAAATGGAACTGACTTGGGCAGCTCGGCAGGGGCCTGCGGCCTCCCACATCTGCCAGAAAGCCCTGGAAGGCAGTGCCCTGAAATGCTTCGGTGGTATTTTCCGTTCTTTCTTCTCTCCTGATTTTCAAAGGAAAATGTTTCTCCCAGTAAGTTAGCAACACTAAGCAAAATATAAGGATCCTCTGTTTTTACATATAAATTGCTCCAAATTTGCACGTCCAAACTGCTAAGAAGCATGCCACCTATTAGCCCCACATGCTAGACGTGTTGTTGCGACATGGCCCAGTGGAGACAGGGCAGGTCTGAGGGTGAGCAGGGGTGGAACCTCAAGGCGGTCTCGTGCTCAGGTGTGCAAGGGCAGGAGGGCCCTAGCCTGCAGCACCCCTCACTTGCACCTCAATAAAGGTTCTAGAAGGAGACAGAGCTATGGAATGGTCCAGGTGAAGAACTGAGCGTTGGTTCAGAGCCAGTTCTCAGATGCTGATACACGTTGTCCTGGGCAACTGGAGGCCAGCAGGACTCAGCCCCCACGCCAGGGAGTCTGGCCAGTGAGGCAGGGTGGGCCCCGGAATCTGTACGTAAAGAACAAGACAAAGCCACAGATTCCCCCCTGCAACTCCTGTGCCAGCCGCACTTGCAGAGACCCTCAGTGACACTGGGTTCCCTCAAGTCATTTTCTAACAGCTTTAATGGGGGGGATATAACTTACATTCCAGAAAACACACCCATTTGAAGCATATGGCTAAATAACTTTTAATTTTACAAACTTATGGGACCATCACTCTTACCCAATTTTAGAGCATTTCCGTCACTGCCAGAAAGATTTCTTTTGCACTCCTTCCCACCCCCACTTCCAGCTCCAGGCATCTCCTCAAATTCTCACAACCAAAAAGATCAGATTCCGTGTATACATATTTAGGAAGCACAGATACGCCCACCTGTTTTTTATGCCCAGCCAAGAGTTGCTGCCATTTTGAAAACAAGGAACAATAATGTGTCTGCTTTTTTGCTGTACTGAGCCTGCGAATATTCGAGAAAACCAATGTGCCTTGGTTTGGTTCAAAGCAAGTGTCTCGCTCCTTCCAATACCCGTCCCCTCCCCACAGGTGGGTTTCCCATGCGTGTAGTGGAGGCGAAGCCATCTCTCTGGATGGGCCTCCTCCAGGTCCCAGGAGGAGCCCTAACAACATGTTCGTGTGGTTAAACATTTCTGTAAAATTCACAGAAGTAAGATCTTCTGAGTGGTGCTTGTTGAGACTGCCCTGTGTCTCATCTGCAAATTCCTCTCCAGCTCGGCTGCACCATAGCAGTTCCCAGGGTTAGCTCTGCTCCCCTCCCCCACGTCCACTCACCCAGCGTGGTGACACAACATGGCAGAATCAAAGGTTATATTGTGGCATAAACAACCACGATGGCAGAAGAACCCGAATAACGGAGGAGAACAGGATTTCCCGGGAGCCAGTCCATGGAAAATTCTCCCCAATCTTGTGATTCCTGTGAAGTAAACTTGATAAAAGATCTCCAGAATTTGAAATGCCTCCAAAGCGTGCACGTGACATTAATAAGGGCACTCTGTGATGTAAAAGGAAACTTTCCAACTATTAATAGAAAACCAGTTTTTGGATCAATGATGATAGATTAACAGCTGAATCGCCCTTCAGTAAACAGTGCCATTTCTCCAGGAAGCAGTGGCTGTCTGCACTGATTCTTGTGACTCGAGTGACGCGTGGCAGGTGACACGTGGCAGGTGGAGGTGCTCTGTAAACCACTCTTTATCCTCCTCCTCATTATTGTTATTACCAACTCGAAAAAATACTCTCAACTCTCAGTTTATGGAACATTCAATCACCCAGCTGATCGTGGAAACTGCTGGCTGCAGTGTGAGTTGCAGATAGAGTTGGGAGTGAGTGAAAAATGTCCTAAAATAAAATGCCATTAACTAAGGAAGTCCTGTCTGGTTTCTTTGCATGTTTAGCATGTGTGAAGAAGCCTCCTTCCTAGCTCTACGGCTAACTTCTCTCCAGAACAGCGTTTGTTGCCTGAGAGGGGCCTTCCAGGGGCTAATACCCTTCAGCTTCCATCCACTCGCACAGACCCCGTTCCTCAACTTCCCCGGTGAGTGTCAAAGCCCAGAAAGGAGGAGCAAACAGTCCTGGGCATGTCGGGCATTTGGGGGTGTTCATGCACCTGTCCCTTAACTGCACCCCCATGCTGGGAACACTTCAAACACCAGCTTCTGCTGCAGTTTCCTCTCTCTGCCCGTCGCTCGGCGCAGTATCATTCTTGTCCATTTCGGGGAATTAATTATCTGAGATTGCCAGAAATAACCTCCAGTCTCATAGCAGTTACCCTGCCCATTAGTGAGGCGGCGGCCACAGTCCCGGTCTCCGGCACGAACGTGCACCAGGTTGGGAACGGCAGCTGTGATGAAGGCCCTTTGCCTGGACACCATCAGTGCACTCTGCAGATAATCGTGGACTTTTTCAACTACTCCTAGGGATTCACTCAGCCGTCCGATCTAAGGAGTGAACTTTGACGACAGAAAATTGTGGGTGATTTCTGTTTCTTTAGGTACCATTTCTATAGTAATAATTATTAATAAATGTAGAAAGTTGTGCTGGGGGTTTCAGTCAATAAATAACCTCAATTTTTTTCTAAATGCTTGCAGCAGAGTTGGAAAGCAGGAAGGGGCAAGCAGAGGGCATCTCATGGTCTTTTTTTTTTCTGCCGTATCTTGCAGGTGAGATATCATTCTCACTTTAATTAAAGTCATGCGGGCTATATTTCTAGCAGTGATCCGAAATGCCACAGTGCTTGTGAACCTCTCCAACAGGAGTGGAGTAAAGGTCACCAGGGTGGTGGAAGGTGAGGGTCCAGCTTTCCCACACCCAGCCCCTCAGTTTGCAAGTCCAAGGCTCAGCACATCACATGCAGATGAAAGAGGAACAGGAAAGAGTATGAAGAGTCTCCCCACAACTACCCACTGTTCCTGGGGTGCTCAAACAAGCCGGCATGTTTGGCCCCAGAGGCCAGTGCAAGTCTCCCGCCTCCTGCCGTCTCACAGCTGTGAAGCCTGGCCATGGGGGCAGGTGCTTCCTGAGGCCTCACGGAGCTCACCCCTCAGAGCGAGGCTGGGGGCAGGAAGCTCCAGCATGACAAAGACCCCACCACCACCCAAAGCCGGGTGCAAGGATTTAGGAGGTTTATATGGCAGAGAATCCTGGAAAACTCCACCAGGGGAGCCCAGAGGTAAGCCAGGGAAGGGAGGGTGGACAGTAGCGGGTACATTATTATCAATCAGCTCCCACTTGGGGAAAGCAGAGCCGATCCCAGTGGGGACTCTGGGGGCCGGAGCAGAACTCGCAGTCAGGGCTGCCCCACCTGCGGGGGCGGGAGCCAGGGGTCTTCATGCCAGGACTGTCGGCAGAGGAGGAGCTAACCCTCCCACACTTCTGACCAGCTGGGCACAGAGCAGGCCTGGCAGTCAGACAAAGCCCCTGAGGAAGAGACACACATGCTGCTGAGGACAACCAGCACCCACCGCAGTGACCTGGGCAGGGGGCCTTGGGCAGCAAGCCGAGTCTGCAGGAGAGGAGGGCTCCTCAGGGGAGGAGGCAGGGAGCAACGTGCACCTGCGGGGCCAGGGGGACCAAATAGGCCCTGCAAGGAGAGGCAGAGGGGAGGGGGGAGAGCAGGAAGGAGATGATGCCAGGAGGCTGAGCGAGGCCAGACAAGGTGCCCATGACCAGCAGAGGGTGCCAGGGGGCACCCGAAGCTGAGGTGTGAGGCGCCCCTTTACACGGTCTTCTGCAGCGGGGCGGAGGCGATAGGAGGCAAAAGGATGGCTGTGCTGCCAGGGAAGTGGGGCCAGGGAGAGGCGTTAGAGCAGGTTCTCACCCTTCCTATCCCACCACTCACAGGTTGAGGACTGCTGTTACAGAGGGAAGATCAAACCCAGGAGCAGTGGCCCTGCAGAGTTGGGGAGCACCAGCCAGTCTGGGGGAAGCTGAGGGGTAACACCAGCCTTCCAAGGGGATCGATTTGGCCACAGGACTTGGAACCCCAGGAGAAAGAGCCACGCCTGGCTTCTCCCCGGCACCTCCATTGTAAGAGGAGACACATCTCACAGACCCCACGCCAGTCCTCACTTCCTCCTCTTCCCGGGCAGCCGCGCTGGGAGCCAAAGCCGGGCCGCTCATTCATCTTCCTGCCCATCCTGCTCCCAAGGGCAGCTGCCAGCGTGCTCTCTGCCAAACTTGCCGCCAGACCACATTCTTATTTTTGAATGACAGTTGGAGCAGGATCCGGCCTGGATACTTTGTTCTGGAACATCATGTTGCTTCTTTTCTCTGTTGCTTTTTCTCCTTGGCTGCAGAATTTCAAACCACCCGTCATCCTGGGAAGCGAGTCCCACCAGACGCTTCACAACCCACTACAGAATTACCCCGCGTGCTCCCTTACAACGGCTTGACAAGGAAGACATTGGGACCTATTTACACATTTTCGGAAATAGTCCCAGGACTGACGGTTGGTGCCCTCCCCCGTCAGCAGCCCTGGCAGAGGCCACTCTGGTGCTTGTTTTCTGCTGGGAGATGTAACCAAGGCCCCGAAGTGACCTACAGCCTTCAGGGAGCCGCCGGTTGGGAGTAGTCAGCCTTACCGCTTCCTCTGGCTTCTAACGAGGCCGATTTCACAGGCATCAGTTATCACAAACAAACTGGGTGAGGAATTATGATGCGCTTAGCACGGTGCGAGACCAAGACCTCTGGTCCCGCATGCCTGGTGGGGTCCCCGATTGTCATGGGAACCACAGAAGGAGCGTGGCCACCGCAACCCACACACAGGAGGGCAGGGCTTATGGGCAGGTTATCAGAAACCTGAACAGAAAAGCTCGGTAGCCAGACCCCAAGAACAGAAACCCCGCAGGGCCTGGGCTCCGCAGCAGGAGGGCTGGCTGACCCCAAGCTTCCACTTGTCCTTCATGTGGGGGAGAATCACCCCACGTGGCTCAAACAGGCCATCAGCCATCACACCTAGAGCCTCACACACCCTGAAGCTAGGGAGGTATTTACAGAATAAATGCTGTAAAAGGTTCCACTCGATTGGATAAATTAGAGGCAAGCGCTCTTTTACCATCGCTGATTTTGGTGTTTGGTGGAAGAATAAATTCCAGGAGAAAATTGTTTACAGATTGTTTTCATTTAAAACTAAAGAAATTTCATCAAACCCCATAGAGGAAATATGTATTTTAAAGTTTAGGCCACCTGGGTTACATGTGCTTTCCCAATCTGTGGTCTGCAAGGAATAGCCAGCCACATCAGGCAGTGTTGGAGCACACCACGTGGTTGTTTGCCCCTGTGGCTGCTTTCTCAGAAGGTGGAGTGGGTGCAGCAGAGACCTCGGGGCTCTAAACTGAATGTATTTTCCACCTGGCTCTGTACTGAGAGAGCCAAGCCTTGGGCCTAGAAAGGCACCAGCTGGATAAAGCCACTGCATTGTCCACCCTAAATTCTGTGACATCCCAGCACAGCTGTGAGCAGGCCAGGGAGAACTCTCAAAGCCGAGGTGTCAGGATGACGTCCCAGCTCCAACGTGCCCACAATGACACGTCCTTGTTCATTTCTTCCCCATGACTCTTGGAGGAAATGTCCACCACTAGAACCCTCACTCCTCCCAACCACACCCAGAACAACTCACCTCACTTTCCTCGCCTGAAGGGAGGGGCATCAGCGTCTGCCCGTCAGACAGAAGCCACTTAGGGAAGTAAAGGTAACGACTGTGTACAACGAGCATGGTGCCCACTGGATGAGGCGCCCCAAAGTACCAGCCTAAGCCCCACGACAGCCCTCACACCAGTTATGTGCTGGGAAATGTCTGACAAGCAAATTTCTTGCGGAAACGCAGCCCTGAGTTGTAACATTTGCCAGATGCCACACTGTAAATGCCCCCACAATTGCTGATTCAGGTCGTCGCTGTACTACCACTTAATCCGGCGAAAGGAAAAGATTCAAACAGTCAGGTGTCAGAAGTGGGGGGAGCCAGCCCACCACCTCACTGTGGAAATTAAGATTTTAGCGCATTTCTAGCTGGGGCCTGGGAGCACATCTGTAGTCCCTGCTGCTCAGAGGTGGGGGCTGTGAGCTGTGATCAGGCCACTGTGCTCCAGCCTGGGTGACAGAGTGAGATTCTGTTTTTTAAGGAAAAAAAGGTTTTATTGGGTCTTAGACATAAAGATGACACTGGCATTTGATGTTTGGGGACAAGAGCCCCGTGTTAGGGGCAGCTCTGTGCTCTCACCAGGCTGCGCCAGAAGGGCAGGTGCAGGCACCTGTGCCATCTCCCACAGACACAGACTGGGGACGGCGCTGTCATATCTGTGGCTGTCTGGACTCAAGTGCCTTTGGACGCAGAATATTCAACATCTCTGCACAAGGAACTCTCTACATGAGCTGGTTGCTGGTCTTGTCTCAGATGAAGGCTTTACTCTACTTTTAAAATCAGGGTGTCAAAGTACACTCCAAATAATTTCCAGACATGCAGAATCCTCCTTGACAGAGAGAGTCTGGCCCTCTGTTCTGGGCGGAGAGTCACAAGCCATCATCTTGACTGGTTTGAGGGGCCCGACCCTCCTCACCTCTTGTTAGAACCACCCGCTGCCTTTGGGGGCACACCTGAGCGTCAGAGAGCTCCTGCCCAGACCACGTGGCTCTGGCTTTAAAATTCCAGTAAGGCAAAATTCCCTTCCCCGCTGCCTTGGCCAAGTGTCCCACCCAGGGAGCAGAGCAGAGCAGACGTGGGGACAGGCATTGCTGGAAACGCCCCCGTCTATGGTCTGGGCCACACTTGGCTTCTTTTCTGCAGACATGGGAAGAGAGGACATTAGGAACCAATATATTCCATAAAGACCTTACACAGAGCAAGCTGGCGCAGTGGCAGCCTTCTGCTCATTGGGCTTCCCACCCCCATTCCCAGTCAGCCTGCCTGGGCACCGGCTTCACCCACCCCGGCCCAGGCCAGCGGCATCGGGTGCCTGTCTCAGAGTGTCCCGGTGTTTCCAGGGAGGCTGAGTGTGGTCATCTCCTGTCCCCACTCACTCCAAATGAGAACCTGCCCCCCTGTGACTCCGCGATGGATAATGCCCTCATCAGTTTTAATTTTCTTGAGGAATAATAATACCTGCTAGGATACGAATTACATGGTTCTTTCTTTTTCCCTCCACAATCTGCATTTATGGCTTTTTTCATCAATTCAGAGTATTCACGTAAAGATTGTCCACTCACCTGGGATAATTATGTCTAACGGGGGCACTGGCTCCACACAAAGCCGGGGAGCCCAAGCTGCAGGTTTGTTTTGAAGAGCAACAGAGAGAGAAGAAGGAAGAGGGAGGGAGGGAGAGAGGGAGAGAGAGAGAGAGAGGGAGGGAGGGAGGGAGGGAGGGAGGGAGGGAGAGAGAGAGGGAGGGAGGGAGGGAGAGAGAGGGAA
>CAUYON010047867.1:0-12725 GCA_963573935.1 Arctocebus calabarensis
CAGATAATCTATTCTGTCACTCCCTGGGATTTGGAATTCCTGAAGCAAAAACTCCCATTTAAAAAGTCTACTTATTCTCTATTTCTTCCTAGATAAAATGAAAATCTTTAATGGGGCACACAAGATCCTTGAAGACCTAGCCCCAATTTACCTTCCTCCTCCTTTTCTTTCAGTCTATCCTCATCCCCTCTCTTCCTGCCAGGATCGCCTTCCTCCCTCCCCACTCCTTGGGCAGATTCCTTGACTTCTATTTTGGAAAGGGCCCACCCTGTCGTGTGGTGGACAAAGACTTCTCAAGATTCACCCCAGAAATCTTTGCCCCATTCCCTGGGCATCTTTTCTATGTGCAAACTACTATCCTACCACTGCAGTGTATTAAAATATTTACCAGATAAATATTTAATATTTAATTGTTTCCCCCACTGGTCTTGAGCTACTCAGAGCAGAACTCCTAAGCACAGTGCATTGTGTCATCATCGTATGGCACAGTGCAGACAGGAAGTAGTCTGTAAACACGTATTAAATGAAGAAAGCAGATTTGCAAACAGATCGAGTCAGCAGTGTGGACTCCTGCTCCTAGATGCCTGAGCCCTCATCCCTGCATGCACATAGGAAGTTGTTGGTCCCATCATTATTTACTATCAATTGCATTAATCCAGCTCTCATCTATTAAGTACTTTGTATGTACCAGACAGGCCTTGTGCTTTACATCTACTAATTTTTATTATTCTCCCAACAAGCCTTAGAGGTAGCTATATATTCAATGCATGGTATCTCAAATTTTACAGAAGAAACAAAGACTTGGAGGATCACCCCCACCCCTTATAGGTCACACAGAGATAAAAAGCAGAACCAAGATACCAATGTTCTGCCCGCCAGGCCAGCCCTTCTCAAACCTGAGGGTGCATTAGACCCACCTGGGAATAATGAAGAAATGTAAGTTTTGATTCAATAGTGGGGCCTGAGATCTTGAATCTTTAATAAGTCCCCAAAGTGATGCTGATGCTTTTAGATCCTTTGTGTTTCAAGGCTCTGAACTAACAGTCATCAGATCCTTTCTGTGTCCGTATTGACCCTAAGGAGCTTGAATATGGATCCCCCAAATAGGAGTATTTCTTTACAAAGCATGTGCATGTTCCACCACAATAACATACTACATGCAGTGTCCCCAGCTGTTTCAACTGTTAACACTTAATTGCAACAACAAAAATAGAAATGTTAAAGAAAGTGACAAAATACTGAATACAGATAGTAGTTCTAATGTTTTCTGCCTAATGGATGAGCTTGTGCACCTGGCTGCCTACTCTACACAGCCACCTGTTACTCAGCGAAACAGCCAATTACTCCGAGTCTAGTTTCAATGCTCTGCCCAGCAGTCATACTGAGTAGTCCCTAAAGTCATTAGATCCTTCTCCTTTCAGCAACTCAGGGTCCTACCTTTCATGCAAAAAGGATGAAATTCAATCTGAGAACATCAATAATTGTAGGAATATCCCCATATAGGATACCTGACCACTGATAAGAATGATTCTACAGACCTCACAAAAATAAATAAGATTGCTTGTGTAAGAGCCAGGATAACATCAATGTGTTAAGTTTAAGGATCTTTTTTCTAGCACTTGATTGACATTATAATGGGATATCCTAGTAGTGTTGTCTCCAGTGTTCTCATCACATGGTCCTTTCATCCAACATTCTAAAAATCCAGTTGCTGCTAACACCTAAAATTTGGCTAATATCAAAATACCCTGATGAATTTTTAAAAATTCAGAAAGATCCCAGATTTCCCTGGACTTGAACAGCTATTGTATTACCTATAATACTAGCAACCACTGGTTCGAGAGATTCTGATTTGATAATAGCAGCATTGACTCTGTCTAGGTGTTCTTTCAAACTGCTAGAATGGCTTTTTGGGAAGAAGGAATTTTCAGAGAAGACACGGAGTCAGCTTCATTATATTTCTGCCTCCAGTCCTGAAACTTTCTGTAAGTCTCTAAGTCTACCTGCCACAACCTGAGCTCACAGACCTCCAGGGGCAGCTCTCCACTTCGTGCCTTCACAAATCCCTCCCCGTCAAATAAAGCCACGTTAGCTGTCACTCTCCTGAGGTTCTGAGCACCCTGTAGTGTTTTGTGCATGTAGGGTCTCCATGATGCTTATTGATTAATCTGATGGTGCACCCACCAATGAATGATTACAAAACATTGGCCAGAGGAGGACAAGGCCATTGCCATTTTCACTTATAGAGCCTTCACTAGCTGTAAGAGAGCACTTTAAACACAGAAGACATCCAGTAAAAATCTAAGGCATTGATTTAAATAATCAGTTGTATGAAAATTTAAAAATATACTCTATCTACCTTGCTAATGTCTGATTGTGTAGATGCAGGGAATCCATGAGATTTGGTTTTTCTCTGCTGTGCATTGAAGGGTCTACCTGGCTGTCTCTCAACTCCACTCTGGCTTTGACACTCGATGCCCTCCCACCAAAAACTGTGTTTTAAAAAAATGCAAATATAGCTCTTCACGCAATTTACTCACACGCTGGGAACATGTTTGGTCCAGCCCACGTTCCTTCCAGTTCTCCACCAGACTCATCCACACACCAGCAATTCCGAAGGTCGAAGTGTGCCAGGAGGGTGCTGAAGTCTGAGTAGGGCCCTGGGTATCGGTTGAGCTGACCATTTAGGATCTGCCAGAAGACATAGGGCTCCAGGAGGATGTTCTTCTCTGGCTGAGTTAGGTTCCCTTCCAGCACTGCCAGTGGGACATCTTGGAAAGAAGGGTACTGCATCAACACTGGGAAGACGCCTTGCAGACCAGCCTCATACAGACTTTGAATAAAGAAATGGAAGTTTCCAGAAGCTGCCTCTCTATAGCTCATGATCTTCATTAGCAGCTCAGCAGAGGTCACCTCCAAGCCCTTCTTCAGATCTTCCAGTCTTTGGTACCACTCGAAGACCTGCTCAGGGGGGCCGTCACATTGCACCCGTCTCCACTGCCCCTCAGCACTGCACTGGGGGATGTAAGGGACAGAGCGGGCAGGTGGCATGCTGGAATTGGACAGCAGGGCTGACACCGTCCTGAGGAAAGCTTGCTCAGCCTGCAACTGACAAGGTGTGGGACCTAGACAGGAACAAGGCACAAGGATTTCAGTTTAAGAAATTAGATAAACTGGACAGACCCAGATGCAATCCCTTCACTGTCCAAATTCCATCAAAAACTTTATATGACCATAGAAATCCCATCAATCTTAAATTTGTAAATACTACCTAGACCTGTCGTCCCCAATTGTTTTGGCACCAGAGACCAGTTTTCTAGAAGACAGTTTTTCCATGGACTGAGGGTGGGGTAATTAGTTTCTCATAATGAGCACACAACCTAGATCCTTCACATGTGCAGTTTACAATGGGGTCGATGCTCCTGTGAGAACTAATGTCACCACTGAAGTGCCAGGAGGCGGAGCTCAAGCCGTGATGTAAGCAATGGGGAGTGGCTGTAAATACAGAAGAAGCTCCACTCACTTGCCTGCCCACCACTCACCTCTTGCCATGTGGCCAGGTTTCTGACAGGCCATGGACTCTACCAGTCTGTATCCTGGGAACTGGGGACCAGAGACCTAGACACACAGCACCCCATGACTAAATCAGCACCATTCAGACCACCTGTTGTTCAGCACTAGAGAAATGTATGTAGCAGTTCTTTAAGGCAAAAGAAATTTCCCTGTTCACTCATTAGAATGGTTAGCATTATTCAGATGTTCCTGGAAAATTTTTACCTTCAACTGTTAAATTTGCCTTTAACTGAAGTTTAGGCTTTGCCACATGTGAATTTTTAGTAGTGTAATGCATTGGGGAAGGGACTAAAAAAAAGACTGACTCTATAATCTAAATACCCAAGAAACTTACACTGCTTGGGTTTGCCAGTCATACTTCGAGTTCCAGGAATGGCCTGACCCTCCGTGTTAACACAGTAGCACTCAGAGTTGAAGCACTGGACAGGGAGGAAGAGTCCCTCACTGGTACAAGCAGGGACAAACAAGCTGGACCCAGCAGGTTGACTACCCATGAGGCTCTGCACACGAGCCCTTTGCTTTTCACACTCTGTGGGGCACCTCGGTCGTCCTCCTTGGACTCTTGTGCCAGGAAGCTCTTTGCCCTGGGAATCCACACACCAGCACTCTCCGGTGAAGCACTGGACATCCTCATAGCGTCCTTCTGTTGTGCATGATGGGACAAATAGCCTTCCAGGCCTCTGCTCACAGGTCTGGGAGCTGAGCACCATCTCTACCACATCACCTAAATCCTTTGCTACATCTTCTGGCACAGAAATAGCACGCTGCAAGAAAAGTAGGAATTCTGGAAGCTCCAGAAGAGAAACAAGGAATTTTAGGGCATTTTGGTTCTCTTGTAGGTTAACTTCAAAGCCAAAGTGGCCCACAATTGCCTTATTCATAGCAACACCCTTCTTAGAGGTTTCAGGGGTTTCTGTAGAAAAATTTGGATCCAGTCTCACAGACAGCAGCTTAGTTGGTTCTTCTAGTCTCTCCCCATTTCGGAAGCCTGAAAGACCAAGTTGCTGGAAAAACTGGCTAAAGTTAAATGTGCCTCTTGTGCCAAGAGCTCCAGACATGTTAAACAGGCCAACATTCTCCAAAAATTTCCCTCCAAAGAGGTTTTGCTGGAGTCTCTTTGGGTTGGTGGTAAACTGAAGGGCAAGCTGAGCCAGCTCTCGGGAGGGGAAAAGCACTCGGACAGCTTCTTTGAGGAGACTTTCTGAGGCAGAAATCTGTGGACTCTGCCCTTCCACCATTGGGCGGAGAAGCCCTGAGTTGACAAAGAGCTCCTTGATTGAAGAGCAGGATGTGGCCAGTCTGGCCACCCTCTGAGAGCCTTGTCCTTCCTCAAGGGAAAAAAACAGGTCATGCTGGCTAAAGTAGCCTGAGATCCCAAAGTACAGCCTGGACAAGGCCCGTCGCCGTTCAGGGGCACAAGACTGGTTTTCAGCTGCACAGAACAAAGTGAAACAGTGGTATTAACATCGTAAGCAATCCTGAGACAACCCTTCAGATCTTTCTAACAGTAAGATGCCAAATTAATTCAATCAAGGACAACCACACTGGGGACCAGTTCCTTCTCTGCATACTTTTGTTTTTCCTTTCCCTCTAAACTGTCTCTGTGGGTGCCATTTTGGAGGGTGTGAGACTATTCTGGGTGATATCTTATAGCTTATCACCCTTAGGGGTTGGTTCCTTCTCAAGCAAATCTCATTTCAATTTCTGAAAATGTGACCATATTCACCAGTTGTAATGTGTAGAATAGTGTCCCTCCCCTCAAGTTCATGTCTACCTGGAAACTCGGAATGTGATCTGTTTAGAAATAGGGTCTTTGGAGATGTCATCAGGTTAAGATGAGGTCACACTGGATTGGAGTGGGCTCTAAATCCAATGACTGGTGTCCTTATAAGATAATTTTCATGTGAAGATACAGAGAAACACACAGGGACAAAGCCACCTGAGGCACAGATTGGAGTGATGCAGCTGCAAACTCAGGATACCTGGGGTTGCCAGCAACCACAGAAGTTAGGAAAGGGGTCAGGAAGGATCCTTTCCTAGAGCTTTTGGGGAGAGGATGACCCTGCCAACCCCTTGCTTTCGGACTTTCAGCTTCCAGAACTGAGAATAAATTTGTGGTTTTAAGCAACCTAGTTTGTGTTGCTTTGCTGTGGCAGCCCTACGGAACTAGAATATCAACAAATTGTTATTTGTATTTAACAAAATGTTGTTTGCAAGCATTCTCTTGTTGGCGTTTTTAATGGACTGTAACGTTCCACTACATGTGTCCTGTGTGGCTGCCCAATTCCTTCCTGTGGTAAGGAATTCCTTCCTTCTTGCTTAGGCTAGCTATGGTCTCCTTGAGGACAAGATTCACATGTTCAAGGCTATTGGTGTTTCCTATAATAAGAAATGTTTTCCTGGGTGGCACATGTGGCTCAGTGAGTAGGGCACTGGCACCATATACTGAGGGTGGTGGGTTTGAAACCCAGCCCAGGCCAAACTGCAACAAAAAAAATAGCTGAATGTTGTGGCAGGCACCTGTAGTCTCAGCTACTTGGGAGGCTGAGGCAAGAGAATTGCCTGAGCCCAAGAGCTGGAGATTGCTGTGAGCTGTGACCCCACAGCATTCTACCGAGGGTGAAAAAATGACACTGTCTCAAAAAAAAAAAAAAAGAAAAAAAGAAAAAAAGAAAGAAATATTTTCCTATGTCATAAAATAATATTTTCTATAATATGGGGTGTCCATTAAATTCATGTGCAATTTAAAATTTATGCATGAATTTTAAGGACATGCTGTATAATATAACACCAGGCCAGCAAACACTCTTAGCACATTCTTCTGGTCTTCTTGACCTTTCCTGGAAATTACTGATTAAATAGTGATGAAATCAGTGAAGTAAGTCTGTGCATGGTCAGGTCATTCTATCTAAACATGATAGGTTGACTGTGATCACATTAAAGAAAAAAAAAAAAAGGAAAATTCAAATGCCAAGTTGGGGTCTCAGTCACATAGGTGGGAGCACATAAGCTTCATTTTTCCTCCCAAAATCATAAATCTGAGAGGCTCTTTTAAACCACTCAACCTATCCCCAAATTTTAAAATAATATTTTCCTCTTGATTCACATGGATGCCAAAAAGGAAGTCAGCCAATTTCTTTCCGTAACCAGGCAACAGAAAAAGAACTGGAAAAAGTGGTAAGAAGTGGGGAGGGGGGGAACGACTGGCAACATTAGAGCTTGTAACTCATCCCTCACCAAGGCCATGGCCTCTTCTAATGGGTATTACAGGAAGGCATGGAAGGAATAAATTTGACCACTCATTCTCTTTCCAAATTAACAGCCTATCCCTTACATCCATTTGTTATGTGGTGTTACCAAGGCAAAGAAATTCAGATATCATTTCCATGTGGCATGTGTTTCCACAGAAAGAGGATTGATAACACTAAAAGAAGTAAAGATATGCGATACTTTCATGCATTTGATAGGGTTATTTATTGATCCTCATTGGAGAAGCCATAGTTCTTCATTTCCACTGACTTGTGACTATAAACACCTTCAAAGAAGACCTCCAAATTTTCTTTTCCAACATTCTCATACTGAGCAGGAAGAATACTACCAAACACCCCACAGAATAGTTCAAAATGTTAGACTGGAGAAATGGAAAGATTTAACAGGAATTATTGAATGAAGGTTAATCCATATCTATTTTAAAGCTATAAAAAAAACCTCAGTACTCTTTTTTCACCATTTCAGGTCTTTCTGTAACCTTATTTGGCAAGAGTCATCGTAGATGAGCTTAGTTAAGAGGAGGTTATCCTGGGTGGGGTGGGCCCTTAATCCAGTATGATTGCTCTTCTTAGAAAGGGAGAGACACAGAAACAGATGCAGAGGGAAGACAGCCATGCCACAATGGAGCAAAGGCTGGAGTTTGCTGCCACAAGCCAAAGGACTCTCTGGCTTCTGCACTCACCACAAACTAGAAAGAGGTTCCCCAGAGCCTTCAGCAAGAGCATGGCCCTGATGACATCTCAATTTTGGACTTTTCATCTTCAAAATAGTGAGACAATACATTTCTGTTCTAAGCTACCCAGTTTGTGGTGATTTATTACCTTAGAAAACTAATGTAGACCCCATCATCTTGGTCCAAAACACTGCAATGGTCTTCTAATTAGTACCATTGCCTCCAGTCTAATGTTCCTTTCAACCTCTCCTCCAGAATGTCTTTGTTTTACCCGCAAAAGCTATCACAACACGCTCCAGCTTAAAATGTCTCAGGGTCTTCACTTGACCTCCAGGATGAGGATGCTGCACCTCTGTTATGACATGAAAGACCTCATTGCCTTACTCTTGCCTTTCCCAGACAATTTTATTCTCTTTCTTGCATATCAATACCTATTATTCATGTCCTTATAACTTTGCTTCTCCCCCTCTTTATGTAGAGAACACCTTTCCTCACTCTCCTTCACTGTAGAAAAGCCTACCAAGTGTCACCTCTTCTATGAAGATTTCCTAAATGCCTCCTGTTCACACGTGCTGCCAGATAGAATGGACACCCCACTACAACTATACTCCTTTAGTTCCCTGCACACGCATCTCTCATGGCACATGGAAACTTAATTCTCTTCTCTTTTTCTTCACCTTTGAACCCCCCAGTCTTCCTTGAGCTCCCTCAGAAAGCTAATCTGGCACAAGCTAAGAAATCTATTGGAAAAGGATGAGGACAAAATGGTTTTTACTCTTATTGAGCTTGAAGGGTCTAGAGTTGCCTTCGGTGAGTAGACAGTTGAATCAATGAGGTCCAGAGAAGTTGGCCTGCTGGGATGGGGGGTACAGTTAAAGTAATCGGACCCAAGGAGACCAGAAAAGGAAGCTCCCTGAGAGAAACCCACCACATGATGGCAGCTCCCCTTGTTGCTGAGCTCCTTGGATTTCCTTCCCCTGGGCATCCACACACCAGCACGGCCCATCTGTCTGGCACTGCACTGCCTGGTAGTCCCCATTTCGGCGGCAGCTTGGAACATAGGGGTGACCAAAGCTAGTTGCTGTGAACCGTTCCACTTCACATTTCGTGGGGCCTAGAAGAAACCCAGGCAGAAAAGGAGAATCCAGTGTGTAAACAACGCTCCATGTGTTTACAGCAGACATTGCTGTCTGCTGCTAAGATTTTTTTAATATCTGCACATACTTTAGTGGAACAGCCACTGGGAATATAGCAACTTTAAAACCCAAGTGATTTCCCGCAGCAGAAACATGCACATCTGTTGGCAGCTGGTTACTTACATCGGAATCTACCAGAAATGACTAACTGAACCGCTAGGAACCGTCTCTGCAATATCCGGTACAGGGTGGTTTCAGTGAAGGTAGAAGCAAGGTCCAGGCCAGCAAAAATGGTGTCATAAATTTCATCCAGTAACAATTCCAAACCTGAGCAAAGATGGCAAGCATTTCAGGGATGGCCTCTTTCACAAAGGGAAGTCCCGACCTTGCAGTACAAACAGACATTCAGAAGGACAGAGCCTCATCAGCACCATGATGCACCAGTCTGAACATCAGACTTTAACAGTTTCCAAAGTCAGGGCTGCTGTGTATGGATGTGCAGGTTCACAGCACAAGGGAACATTGCCTAAAGAATAAGAGACTGAAATCCATCCTGGGTTCCATTCACCAACCTCAGAACTGCACCTGCTGGGTTGGGAGGTGGATAACCTCTTTCCAGCGGGCACAAAAGCACCATTTGGGCCAGTGCATTCAAAGAACCTCAGATGAGAGTTTGCTAAGACTGTGTCCCCTTCAGCCTGGGTGAAGAGCAGACATTGCTAGTTCTGCTCTGCAAGCCCTGGTGCCTGAGGAACTGCTCTTCCTCCCTCCAGATTGCCTCAGGTGTGCTCACTCACCTGTCTCAGCCAGTTCCCGTCCTTGGCTGTCAGCACAGTGACAGTACCCAGACACCTCTGGGAACCTGCTCCGGAATGAGCTGAAGGTCACAAATGCATCTGGAAACCTGAGAGAGAATGAGATTTATGATCACTATTTCATAAAGGACAAGTCATCACGAGCTCTTCCCATAGCAATAAATGTGGCCAAGTCTGCACAAAGAGAAAAGGAATGTCTGCTTTTCTAAATCTCATGATGGTTGGTCCATGCTTCCTTCAGTAAATGCATTTCTTTTCTAACTTGGTTTTGCCTGGCTGGAACTGGGCTGAACCTTACAAAACAAAGCTGTGCTTGGCTGTCATCTGCTGATTAGCAGTTTTTCTCGCTTACGGCATTTGACCCCTTCTTCCATGCGCGTGTCTCACAGGGCCAGGCAGAAAACAAGTCATGAACATCACATGAACTTGTTCCTTTACTGGAATATAGTCCAGAGACTAAAGGCCAAGTCTGTTTGACAAACATATGGTACATTGTGCATGATCTCATTTTGGAAGATCAAACGACTTCAGAGCCCTTTACAACTTTTCAAGAGCTTAAAAAGAAGCCAGATCCTATTAAGTCCTTAAGGAGGAAATTTTCCAGTTCCATTGTTGAAAAAACACGAATCAATATTACGTCAACTAACCAGGGCTGTCAATCTCTTTGTGTGAATCTGGGAAGGTCTTCCCTAATCATGTTCAGCTTGGCCATTGATATAAAGAGCTCATTAGCGAGGCTTCCATCCTGAAAGTAATACTAAGGTCTGGAGAGCTGTGTTTGAGTTCTTTCCCTGTGCAATAATTTAGCAACCAGAGAGGAATTTTGCAACTTTATACAACACTGAGAGATTTGTTTTCATGTCCTATATTGCTGTACTTGAGATCCAAGAATACATGTAATATGTTTCTACCTATGCCTTTAAATAGATCTCCAAACATTAAGTTAGAAGAAACAGCAGCTCTCTGCACTGACAGGTCTATTACTATGCAATCTAGTGTACCAAATTTGAAAACAACCTTAATATCTAATGATGGAAAAATTAAGAAGTAAATTATAGTAAATCCCCTAAATGGAATAAAGTGCTACAGTTGAGGATGATATTTCTAAATTCTAGCCAAAAGAGAGCATATATAACTCTGTGTACAAAGAATAGCCTACAAAACGGAAGACACACACTGTGATTCCCTCCAGGTAAGTGAGCTGGTGTTGGAAGACAACGTGCTGTGGGGTAATCAGACCCTGCCTGTGGGGGTGCAACATGTATCAGTTAATTTGAATAAAAATGACTGTGCAAAACAAACAGTGCTACAGGATTATGGATAGGTGTTTTTATCCCCATGTGGTTGGTCTATTACTGTGTATATATGGCTTAAATAAAGAATATTACAGTAAATGAGTTGCATATTTGAAATTAAAAACTCACTTTGCCTCCTTGTTACTGACAGGGGGTGTGCAATGAAAGTTCATTATTAGAATCTGGGAAAATTCAACACTGAAAGTGCTAATAAGAGTGTAATAACTGCCTCCATTTATTGAGCACTACTTTGTAAAAAACTATCTGCAAAATGTTTAATACACATTGACCCATTTAATCTACTTAACAATTGTAAAAGAAAGGAGTTCTAGAGATCACCAGGGTGAGGGATGTGGGCTGCCACCTTGAACTTGGGGAGCAAACCTGGGCTCCAAACCTGGCCTTACTCCCCAGGGTACCTGTCTCAGCCAGTGCTGCAGCTCAGCATGCATCTGGCTGCACCTGTCTGTCTATACCCTGCAAGGGCTGCAGCTCTGCTCTGACTCTCTGCTCTTATGCCCACCACTGAGCTTTCCCTGCCATCTAACAGATGCTGATGACACAGGTGCTGCCCCAAGGTGTCTTCTGATATCCGTTTCAATGTGAGGCTAAACAAGTTGAAATCACTCTAGCCCCATGCTCCACTGATTCAACCCAGAGGCCCATCTCCACATCCTGGCCACAGGCAGACATGACCTCCAGGCTCTCTGAATCATCTTCATCCACCACTTTATGGGAAGAGTTCCTCTCTTGGGGTTTCCGCCCTCACAAAATTCCCAAGACCTAGACCTACATTTTGCATGGGCCTCACTCTTGGTCTCCTTGCTTCCTGCATATTGGAGATGGCCCTGCAGGAAGAGAGAGGGTTTTCTTCACTCCCAATAAAACCACCCCAAAGCCAGCTACTGCTGCCTGGACTCTCTACAACTGTCACCTGCTGACCTCTGGGGCCAGCACTCCACACTGTCATCTTTAATCCTCCTTGCCAATTCTGTATGTAGTAAGAAGATCTAAGATGATTATCACTATTACTTACAAAAATAATGGAAATGTGGAAATAGCCTAAATGTCCTTCAACCCAGGAATGGATTGGTAAGCTATGGTATATGTATACCATGGAATATTACTCAGCCATCAAAAACAATGGAGAATTTGCAGTGTTTGCACTAACTAACAAATGCAGTTAGAACACATTATTCTTAGTGAAACATCACAGGAATGGAGAAGCACGAATCCTACGTATTCAACTTTGATTTGAGGACAATTAGTGACAATTAATGACACAGGGAGACATGGGGGAAGGAGAGAGCAGTCAGAGAGAGAACAAGGGAGGGGGTGAGGGAAAGAAAACAACAAAAAAAGGGAAAGAAAATATGACTAATTCCCACATAAATTGGATTTAATTTTGACCAAAATACATTGCTTAAACATTAATTTTTTTAATAATTTTATTAAATCATAATTGCATACATTGGTGCAATCATAGGGCAGAATGTGCTTCATATACAATCAGAAATATTTTGATCGTACTGTTAGAGATAGCCTTCATGGCATTTTCTGGATCACTATATAAAGACATTGATACTCTACATTTAACAAGTTTCACCAGTACCCTGCTAAGATGCACCGTAGGTGTGATCCCACCAATTGCCCTCCGTCCACCCATCCTCCCCCCTTCCCCTCCCCTTCCTTTCCCTTTTCCCTGTATTCTTGTGCTATAATTGGGTTTTAGCCTTCATATGAAAGCTATAAATTAGCTTCATATTAGGGCTGAGTACATTGGATACTTTTTCTTCCATTCTTGACATACTTTGTTAAGAAGAATATGTTCCAGCTCCATCCATGTAAACACAAAAGAGGTAAAGTCTCCATCTTTCTTTAAGGCTGCATAGTATTCCATGGTATACATGTACCACAATTTATTAATCCATTCGTGGGGCGATGGGCATTTGGGCTTCTTCCA